>JAQQBS010000002.1:20210567-20256162 GCA_030347275.1 Microctonus aethiopoides
AAAAAAAAAAAAAATGAAAAAAGTGAGGAATGAAATGGTTTAAGGATGGAAAAAAAAGAAATAAAAGGACAAAAAATGAAGGAAGAAAATGAAACATCTACCATGTACGATCATGAGGGGGACTCACGATATATAGGTCTTCGTATCGCCTACGTGGCGCCTACGATTCGCCGATCGATAAAGCCGACCAACCCAGCCAGACACGTTCTCTCGCTCTTGCATATGTACTCTCTCTATTTCTCCTCTCTCCTATTCTCTCACTTTGGTGCTCACACTTTTACCCCATCATTTTTTATCTTTTATATATATATATTTATATATGTATATATATATCTCTCTCATTTTGTTTCTCCTTTATATTTTTCTTCTCGTTTATCGATAATCTCGTTGACTGACCACTATTGTAAAATGAAATAATATCAAGCACTCTCGTTGCTATACGTAAATATACAAGTGGTTTTTTTTTTTTTACTATATCTTTTGTAATTGTTATCAGTGATGTATTGTTTAGATGATGAAATTAATTTTGATAAGAATTTTATGCAATACAAAAAAATAGATAACTTTGCGTAAATAATTTGTGAAATTAAATATTAAAATGTTTTTTCATTTTTGTTGGGGATATTTTGATTAAGCTACTTTTAAATTTTGATTGATATGATTTAATTTGTATTGCGAAATGATGAATACGATTGATCAATCATATAGTTTTTTTTTTTTTAATAAAGAGTAAATTTATGCATATTTAAAAAAAAAAATTTCAACTAATACAACACTGCGTTGTTGGCGTTTGACATTAATTGGATTTTCGCTTGTTCGAACAATGTCAATCAAGTTTATTAAAATTAAAATTTGCAACTGGCGCATCATAAAAACTAGTGGTGTAATTGAAGTCGCTACTGCGATTTTTATCAAATAAAGTCAATAACTTGAAAAAAAAAGAAAAAAAAATTATATAGGAAACATTGATGTGTAGAGAGGATATTATACATATTTATAACACTGTTATAAATAAATTCTTTTCATCATCTTTTCCGATATAAATACATAAATATGATATTTATACATATATAAACATATAAATGCTAATAAAAATTGAAAATAATACGATAAATAAGTGAAGTAAATTATAAAGTTGCAATGTGAATGTTTCAGTGTAAAAATAAAAGTTTGTAAATGTGCCGCAAGATCAAATGACGTTTGTGCAAGACAATTAAATAAATTTAGTTTTTGGTCAGACAAAAAAACTTGGCACAAAATTTAAAATATTCTCACATTGACTTTATGGTAATAAATTTCATTCAATTATATAAATAAAAATATTTATATATACACATATATACATATTATATGTATAATATATTTCCATAAATAACTATATAAATATTTTTATAGTACTGTCAATGTTAAAGTATAATATTGACGTAAAATCGAGGCTCGTTATTAAATCGTCACAAATAAAATCTACACCCACGATGGCCATCAACAAATAAAACATAAACTATACATGATTTTATTCACGTTATCACGCAAACGTCAACATACTAATTAACTCGATGAGAGTTCCACAATGAGATTATAGAACATCTATGTATGTTTTTATTAATGATTTAATTTACTGGCCATGAGTGAAGTATGTATACGTTATGTCAAACTTTGAAGTGGCTGACTATCAGATTTATAACTTTCTTTGTGTCTTCAGTCATTCATAATGATATAGGGAACATTCACGCAACCACGAGACGTTAAACGTGATATCTTAACTCTTCAATATATAAATGTTATCTTGAGTCGATGAACTCAATTGATAGGCTTCAAATAGCTATATCAAAAAAAGAAAAAAAAACACACACACACACAAGTCTTGCCACAAATTTATTTAATATGTCATACATTATTTTTATTCATGTTTTCGATGATAGAGATAAAAAAAAAAACTAATTTAATACTTTCAGTAGTTGATTTAATTGTTTATAAAAACAGTAAAATAAAATCGAGTATAGTCATGTATTTATATTAGTTGTAATTGTTCAATGCGGGTAATCATTGGAGGTTATATACAGACAACAATGGTTAGTAATTTAATTGACCTCTCTTTTTTTTAATTCACTATTTATCTATACAACTAAATAGTTTCACAAAGTGCCACACATAAAAAGTTTCAGATTCAAATTATTTATTTTTTTATTTTCCACTGCTCTATATTTTTTTCCCCCAATGATATTTGTGTTATGGTTATAAATACTTGCAAGGTGTCAACATCATAGTGTCATGTTCAAATAAATCTTCGTTATCAACGTGACGATATTCGAAGAAAAGTTAAAGACGATCGTGCAAACAATTTATCATCATTCTGTATAGAAGAAAAAAAAAAGAAGTTGAAGTATACCGCCTTGAAGGGCAGAGCAGATTTGTTGGTCAATATTGAAGGAGTCATCGTATTATAGGTACATAGGTTCACGACAATATATATACTTTGAAATGACAAATCGACCATTGACACTTAGTGCTCCGATAGAGACATGAAAAAATAAAATCTGGTCACATGCGAATAGTGTCGGGAAATAGTTAAACATATCGCGTTTATCATTATGAAAGTACAATGAGGGAGTTGACTGGAATTAGGATAATAATAAGAACGGTATAATGCTCTGGAGATTAGCATTTTTATTGCTCATTAAAATATATATTTACAATAGTTATTTATTTTTTTTTCTTTTCTCCTTAAAAATAAAAATAAAATTATTAAACCTTTGAGAGTATAAATTTATGTATAGTTCTAAATTTTTATAATATATATTGGAATTTTTTTTATTTGTTGCGTTTACTATTCTGAATATATTTCAATCATTAAATAATAGATGGATAAATTTAATTAATTATTATAAATGCTAGATTTATTAAAGTATATATTTCAATTGATTATATACGCTTTGTGATTATATACTCTTGTAATAAATCGATCAAAATTGATACAGTAACCTATATATTGACCTTAATGTATCGATATATTTATCTGTGTATATATTAGACACACGTGTGTCATTATCTAAAATTGTCCTTAGTCACAACCATATAATAATCATTATCAGCAGTACATGTGATAGTATATCTACGCACATAATGAGTAACATAGTTTACATTTAATGATTGTATTGATTACGATATTGATCTATTGACGTATTCAAGATCCAATTAATATTAAATATATAATTAACCTTGTAAAAGATTAATTAATTTAATCTTTACAAAATGAATAAAAAAAAAAAAATTCATGTATCTACATGTAATTGGATTTATTAGAGGATTACACTCTCTGTAATAGTACATAATATTGTGTTACTCGTGCACACTTTTTCCCACAACACTCTTGTAAAATTATGTACACATATATGTACAGTACTTATTTACCATGTGTATTTTTTAACCTCGAGTTACAATGACACAAACCACATGGCAATTCGCGTAATGTGATGGCCCGTAAATCCACACGATAGAACCATCAACGTATTCTTGTATATGTTATGTAATTATTGCTCTAGTTATATCAAGTTCTTCGGGATTTCAATGACATGCACTAAACAAATGAAAACGTGACATTTTCAGTATAATTTACCTAGAAATTTCAAGTCCATATAATTTTATTTATGTATACATGAGTATTTTATGAAAATTAATTTTTTATTTATTTTTTTTAAATATACTTTCTATATTTCCTGTATTTATTAATTTATTTATTTTTATTTTACTTTATATGTTGTATAATTATAAAGTTTGTTGTCACTTATTTATATTTTATTGTTTTGTAAATCTTTTTAATATATTATTGTACTTGTAATTAAAATTTTATGAATTTCAAGGTGAATTAAAGTCATGCATCCATGATTGAGTCGAGTGAATATTGTTCTAGTGAGAATTGTTCTCACAATAGAGTCAGATAGTGAATAATAAACGAAACAAATTGCAGAATGAATTCATCACAAAAGCATTATTATAAATATATAAACATACATTATATAACACGACTAATTTAAATGTCTTCAAACATATATGAAATGTGCATAAATTAATGTTAAAAATAGTCCACATTAATCAATTAATAAATTAATTTAATTATTAATTTGTTCTTTAATATTGATTTTTATATATCAATCTCAATTTTCCACAACAAGTTTATTTATTTTTTATTATTTCTTTATTATTACAGAACTTTAATGTCTTCCTTTTTAAAAGTATCATTTGTTTATCTTCACTAATGTGACACAACACACACATACACAATGAATACTTGAAAACATAATCCATATTTACCTGGCAATTTACTATAACAAGTGAAAATGATCAAATAATGATTGTGCAGTGGCACTTAACATGAAAGCCAACAAGAATAAAAGTATCTCCCTAGATATATCCACTGGTTGACCCAGTATACTAGTATACTACTAGTAGCATATACACACTTATATAAACTAATATGTGTGTATAGATATATACATATCAACAGAGTCTTTCAATTTCTGGGTTGAGTCACTTCACTCGATCCTGTCTCGTCATGTCCATAAAACCGTCCGACCGTTGGGGAAATAGCAATAAATAATAGTTCTGATTGCTATTCGTAGTTGAACTCACTATTGCAAGATTTCTATTCACTAAAACTTTGAAAATATAAGCACATAAATGTGCATCACTGCTTATGTGTATTTTATATATGTATATAACAATAATATTATTCGTCAACGCAAAATAAAATGAAAAATTCTGCACTTATATATTCATACACTTCACACTCAGCTTTATGACGCCACGTTCTATAATAAATTATTCTCGTCGTTTAATTCAGAAAATATTTTTCTCATTCCAACTTACATATGCGTATACATAGGTGCATATATGTGTGTGTGTGTGCGTATGATTAAATGTAATTAAAACGTCTAGTTTCCAACAAGTTTGATGAAATTCCAAGAGTAGAAAAAAAAAATAATCTAATGAAATATACAATAAAAGAAATAAAATAAACCTTGTGACATCAATGTGATGACGTGTGTACACATATACGTAACTAATAATACACATATTTATAAATATTAAGAATAGAAAAAGATGAGAATTTACAGAGAGAGAAAATAAAAAGTAAATTAAAAGAAAAATATTAAGGTGGAAAATTTGACTTGTGGCCAAAGAAGATAAAAAAAATTTTGCGGGGAAATATTGTATATTAGAATGAGCCCATGTACTATATATAAATATAGTGCACTATGTATATAGTGAACGAGAGAGAAAAGTGAAAAAAAAATTTTATATAAAGCAAAAAAAAAAAAAAAGAGATATAGAAAGGAAAGAAATGAAAAGCTCTACGAGTGGAAAAAGGAGAGCTTGTCTCGTTTAGCCGCGAGGGTGGTACAAGGGCGCATACAAAGCGCATGCGCGCGAGCCCCAGCCTTTTCCCTCTCTCTCTCTCTCTCTCTTTCAATCTTTTTCTCTTTCTCCCTCTTTCCCTTTTGGCATAGAGCTATGCCATATACCAAGTGCCTAACCAACGTCAGTTCATCGGAGACAGTGGGAGGCAGTCGGTGATAATCGGAGGCCGTATAACAGTGTCGCATTCACCGTTTACGTCAAGGCATCAACGACCTCGCCATCATCCGCATCAGCATCCACCTGTCTCTGTCAACCTCGTTCACCTCCATCGCCCGAATAATAAAATTAAATCTTAAATATTATTTTAAATATAACAGAGACATGATTAATTTTATTCATTCAATATAAAATAATGTAGTATAATGGGGCCAGGAAAATATTGAAATAATAAAATATATGGAAGAAATCTTTGGGGATATAATATAGTAATAGAATAGAAGGGAAAAGAATCAAGTCTGGCATCGACTTTTGATAGTGATTTGAAGAGAGATAGAGGGAAGAATATCAAGGTTTGAATTGGAATCGAATTACGTGAATGTGGAGCATTATATGAAAAAATATAAATCAGTGAAGTTGTTTTGAAAAAATAATATTAATAAAGTGATATATGTATTATACATAAACACACATGCATATATATATTTATAATATTTCTGTGTGATTATTGAAATGAAATAATAAAATAAATAATAGAAAGAAAAAAAAAAAACAAATCATGTGTGGAAAACAAAATAGAAAAATGTGCTTCGACGTGACATTTAAATAGTGATGAGTAAACAATCATATTTATACCTACCAAATACAAAGAAAAAAAATAAATTATATTTGAATTTCATTTTTATTTACATTGAACAAAATTTAATTAAAAAAAAAAATAAAATACAAATTTAATCATTGGTAAAAGTACGTTGTTATAACTGCGTTGTGGCGCTTACATATGCCTGTATGAATTTTCCTCACGGGTTATACGACTAGTGAGACGAGTGAGGGAACAGAAGAGAAGTTGCGATACAAGTGCTGCGATCCGGGAATACCCTAAAACCTCTCTTATACTCTCTCTGAGTGAAACCGCTCCGTCATTCCAGCCGGCAGCTGCAGAGTACGCGAGTCTTATTTCGTATATGGTTGCGATACTGCAGTGGAAAACATCAGCTAGTTGATAATAATTGTGTCGCGAGTGCATACCGACATCGTGGATAAATGTGTCGGTCACGATATAAAACGTGAGGGCGTTAAAGGGACGGTGGAAGACGAGGGTGAGGCCGTGGTGTTGGAAGTGGCAAAGGAAGAAAAGAAAGAAGAAGCGCGAGTAAGGTGGAGAAGGACGAGAAGTTAGCGTTTGTGAAAGCTTCGCGTTAGTGTGTTGGTGATATTAGTATATAATATATAATATTTAATAATAATTAAAAAAGTTAAATAAAAAATAATAATACATCTATGTGAATAAATATTCTCTCGCTTTGGTGTTCACATTAATACACTGAGGGATAGAAAGAGCAGCAAGCAAACAAGCTTGTGAATATATGTGTAGTGTATGTGAGTATGTGAGTGTAAAATTGCATGCAAGATAGAGATGTGAGGCAAGCTAATATATATATATACATATACACTCTCACATTTACAAGAGGGGTAATGTGGAAAGGCTGCTATATACAAGAGCCGATTTTATTTTTAGTGCACATCGAAAGGTAGAGTGGCAGCGGCATATAGCCGCGCGCGGATCGGCAGACGTATGTCACATCGGAATTATATTTTCTGGCCTCTCTTTTCGTGACCACCGAGCTAAAACACATAGCACGGGACACGCCTCGCGCGACAAACGCCAGAGTGAGTATACTCCGAGCTTTTTCTGCCCCTCCAACGCACACGTTTCACTCTCTTTCTCTCTTTTATTTATCTCTCTCATTCTCGTATACAAATTTGTATATATGTATACATATATACTACTACTATTACTACTACTACTACTATACAACTACATCATCATTAATCTTACAGTCGATTCTCAATTATTTATGTCTATGTGAATATATAATTTTTCTTTTTTTTTATCTAATGTTAGCACTTTGAATTTAATATTTTTTTTATGCTTTGTTTTAATTCGCGTATTTTTTTTTTTTGTTTATTTTTTTTCTTGATTAAAATACAACCTGGCTGAGGATTTTAGTGGAATAATGGTGGAATTATTATGTAACGAAACGTCGCTATCGTACCGAGTAGTCACGGATAACTTCGGATACGCGGCTGTTGCCTGGGCCGACGCGTTTTTCTTCGGCACACACGCGTCGTGTATTTAAACATTATTTCGGGAGTACCAGCCAGTTAGCCAGCCAGAGTACACTATACACCAGACCTCGAGACACTGGTAGTATATAGAGTGCGACAGAATGATATGCTTTTGCTCGTCCGGGAACACACGCCGTCGGAATTTTCTTCCTCTTCTAATACTTCTTCTTCTTCTTCTTCGTTTTCTTCTTATACTTCTCGCGTGAAACATGACTCGCTACCCAAATTCGTCGCGAGAATATAAAGGGCGAGAGAGTTCCCACCAAATACAATTTATATTCTATGTCATCATCGATATTTTACGAGCACGTAAAAAAATTATTAATTTGTTTTTTTATTTTATCAATTTTTTTTTTTTGTAATAGCTTTGAAGGTTGGATCGATAATTTCGTGTTATTAATATACATTTATTTTAACTATACAATGAAAATACTGTGTAGATATATATATATTAAGTAAATATATATGAACCGTACGGAAAAAAATTAATCGATAATTAAATTTAAGTTATAAATTTAACCAAATTTTCAATTCATTATTTTTTTTTTTGTTATAAATAATTTTAATCTTTTAATAACGACCCTGAAAGTATAGGAATTTTTTATTTCTTCACCTTAAAATATAAATTTATCTCAATATCACCTAATTGTGGTAAAAAAAAAAGCTTTTATATTCATATTGTTATTCCACGCAGTACACGTTGGCACAATTGACGTCAATGCAGTTTGACTTGATGAATTATTTGCGTTCTTTCTTATCTGTATCGATATATATATATATATATATTTGAGTACTGATTAATTCGCTGTTTTACTATTATCGCTGACAGATGATAAGAGAAAAAAGTGACAAGAGGATGCGAAAAGAGAGAAGCGACAACTCTCGTATATTTCTTTTTATATTTAATTTATTTATTTTTTTTCGTTATTCTTTCACACATTATCCAAGAGAGAAAACCCCGATTTCTAAAGGTAGTTCACACTAGCCCTCGATTTTCCAATTATCATCAATGTATATATAATTGGTAACAAGCTCGTAGAGTTGTAAAATTTTTTAAAATGGACTTGATCTAAAACTCCTGAAAAAAAAAACACATACGTATATCTCCAAATATATATCTGTACATAGAGTTGATGCATTGTAATGAACTGTCATACAGAACTATTTCCATACGTTATTTCACACAAATGAATCTCATTTTGCTACATGAATGGAATCCGCAATGACCTCATTCACTTTGTCTGCCAACTATGTATATTTTAATATACAGTTTGTAAAATTTAATAATTCACAAATGACATTATAAAAAATAAAATAAAAATTCATGCACAAGTATATATATATTACATAAATAATTATCGAAATATTAATATAATATCAAATATATATATTTTAATTCAAAAGTATACCATTCACGTGATGATTAATATTGAATTATAAAAATTTATTATACCATAATTCAATTGACCTGATGCATTTAATCGTCGTTGATTTTTATTTTATCATATGTATATGTATTAGTGTGTAGTTGATTTTAAACATTAAATTTATATCGGTGCCTTTATCCTATTGTACAACTGGCAATGATTCTAAACACACATTCAAACATTTAAACTATTTTATATTATCATTATGCGTACATTACTTCTAATTTATAACTTATTACCTCTTATTACTACTCCTCGTTATATTTCTATATCTTTATTCATCTGTTATATATTCAATTCGCGAGTGTCATTGTGCTTGTTGAAGAATACCGTTGTTGAGTACAGTACCAGAAGCCCTATTCACATTGCACGTGATACATACATTTCTATATAACATTTATACTATTTACTAATTCACTAATTCAATTTAATTCTATCAATACAAATATCTACATAAATATGTTTGATTATATATGTATATGCAAGTGTGTATATGCAGTATATGCGGATGTGAAAGAGTGAAAAAGTGTGATATTAATTACAAAATAGAATATTAAATAATAATTTTCATTTAAATAAATATAAAATCAAAATTGCGTATGTGAGATAACAAAAATAAAATAATTCATTTTTCATTGTATATTATCACGTGCGATAAATCTTTTGATGATTAAATGTCAAGTCTAGGGGGATTTTCAAGATAACGATACAAGTCTGAGGATAAATGTCGCATAAGAACTTACGTCAGGTTCTTTCATATCTATTGGTAGAAGCTAAAATGGCTGAAACATTGAATATATGGGTTTGGAATGTTAGTTCAGTATAGATATGGGAATATATTTAAAGATATGTTATAAAACCACGCAGCCAATCTATTTTCAGCTCAATACAACATTTGAAGAGGTTTATTTTCTGAATTTTATCAGTTAAACACTGTTTTTAATTCACCATTTGCTTCTCTTTTATTCCAATTACTTTATAAAAAATTTATTACAATGAAAAATCGTTATATTCTTCTTTATTATAATTTTTTATTCCCTTTCATCGTTTTTATATTTAATATTTTTTTTTTTCTTTTCGTTTTAATATTGAATATTAAAATTTAATTGTAAATTGGCCCAATTTACTTGTGATAAAATTCACCTGTTCAACTCAATTAATTCTCATATCTCCGAATCTTAAATTATTTCTTACCGATGTAAAGATAAATCTTTATGATAGTTAAGTCTTTTTATCGCAATTTTGTGTATAATAATGTCAATGTGCCAATCAACAGAATTAATATATTGAATCACTGGTAATTTTTGCACTTATACATTTATCGAGTGTTCTCATTTACAAATGACATCACTTACCACATAATTATTCTCATAAATATATAATAATTAAAAGACTTTTATATAATATTCAATAATATTTGTTGGATGTTTATATATATTATATAAATAAATATTACATAATAATATATATAGAATTAAATTAATTTGAATTTGAAGGGCATTTATATATCTACTACTTGTAAATGTTCAATGAAATTCGCAAATAGAATTATGAATGAAAATGACGTCATGGAGTATAAAGAAAAAAAAAAGTATGCAAATCCTATCCTTGGAATACTTTATAAAATGTTTGTCATCGATGAGCAACCCCACTCACTATATTTAATCCATCAATTATTTAATTTTTTTCTCTCTTATTCCAACTTTAACTTTCATCTATCGTTTGCATATTAATTCAGGACTATAATCCACATTTAATATTCATCGTCAGTACTCTAAACATCATATATCCCCACATATTACCGATTAAATTTACTCAACACTTATGCGTCACGATAATCACATTAATATACTTAACAACATGTACTATAAATTATTTATTTCAATGCATATGACGCATGGATAACGTCATGTACCAGGAAAAAAACAAATAATCATTAAATCGATGGTTTAATTTGAAAAATTAAAATAGAAATTACAAAAAAAAAATACTTCTTTTTTTTTTCTTTATTTTCCATGACATAATTGAATTATTTTGATTTCAAGTGTGTAATGTTGTTCAAAACCGCTCAACCAGATGGCAATACTAGTTCTATTTATTACTCATACTAATACCAATGCATTCCAATAGAGGCTTAGTGTGAGTTTATATGTATATAATGAGTGTTTATGTACAGAGAATAAAAGTGTGGTCACAACGGGATATGCCGATATTCCATGTGCATTTATGTGAATCACATTTGTTAGGTAGTGTGTTCATTTGTATCATATACACATTTATATCAGTTTAGGCTTGAGGTGTGACACTTTTATTTTATTATTTATTCGGAAGTTATAGTTGGTAATTGTATTATTGATTTTATATATTACTTAGATATATAACGGTAATAATTTAAATGAATCAAAATTTGTGAATATATTTTGTTTAATGGATTGTTTGATATATATTTTTTTTTTTTTTACTTATTGACGAGATGATTATGAGGGAATAAAGCTGAAGTATTATAGGATGATAGAATGTATTGGAAGAGAAATAAAAAAATAGAACATCATATGAGTTTAAAATTTGTGGATATATGACCGGTTGATAAGACGCATGCATTGTCGTAATTGTGTGCATATTTTAAACCGGTTAATTTAATATTATTCTCATGTAAAATATCATGTTATATTTTTTGTTATTATTTTATTAAATAATTTAAAACGAAATTAGTTTAATAGACAGTCGTGACGCAATGATAAAATGGTGTAATGCATTTTAGAATAGAATATTAAATGAACATAACCTCTTATTGTGATATCGACGTGGGAATGATGAACATGGTCGTTAATTTTTCATTTTTTTTTCTTTCTAATATTGTTTTAATTTGGAAATGGTTCATATTATATTTGACATTGTAGTCACAAAACAATTATAATCAAAACTTTATTGTTATTTTTATAATTATTATCGTTTTAATATAATAGGCTGTGTCTTTATTTTTATCTTCACAAGTATAATGGTGCTGGAGATATGGAATGATTATTTTTTGATATCAATATAATTACTAAGTGTTTCTTATTTCTGTAATACACAGAAAAAAAAAATGATGATAAATAAAGAATTATATTTATTTTGTTTTATTGTTATAGCCGGTGGACCTCTGACCTTTAACGGCTCAAGAGTGTGTAAAGAAAATAACCTGGGTCCTTGGCTTAGAGTATCAAAGTAGAGTTGGCAAAAACCAACCGGGAAAAGCAGAGAAGATATGGCGACAATAGACGGGCGGCCAGCCCAATATGGCGTCTCACTCAAACAACTTCGTGAGCTTATGGAACATCGAGGACGAGAGGGTGTCAACAAAATTAATGCTCTTGGTGGTGTCCAAGAGATATGTAAAAAATTATATACTTCACCGAGCGATGGTACGTTCATATGTAGGACAAGAGATGAAAAAAAAATAAAAAAAAAAATAATAAATAAGATTTAAGACATTAATTCGCATGATATTAATTTTTTTCTTTTGCTTTTTTTCATACTTGCCATTTAAAGGACTCAGCGGATCAGCAGCGGATATACAACACAGGCGAGAAGCATTTGGTTCCAATGTGATACCTCCAAAACCACCAAAAACCTTTTTACAATTAGTGTGGGAGGCGCTTCAAGATGTTACTTTAATCATTCTCGAAATAGCTGCATTGGTTTCATTAGGTCTTAGCTTCTATCAACCAGCAGATTCATCTGAGCCAGAGGGTACGTAATTATAAAATGGCTATAAAGTAATTTAAATTATTTTTTTAATATTTTAATTGAAAATAAATGAATTTTTCTTTTTATTGTACAGATGCAGGAGGGCACATTGATGAAGATGAAACAAAATATGGTTGGATCGAGGGCCTTGCCATTTTAATTTCAGTAATTGTCGTTGTAATAGTCACAGCATTCAATGATTACTCAAAAGAAAGACAATTTCGTGGATTGCAAAATAGGATAGAAGGCGAACATAAATTTTCAGTCATACGACAAACTGAAGTGAAACAAATAAATGTATCAGATATCGTTGTCGGTGATATTTGTCAGGTATAAAGCAAATTTATATTTACATAATGCAATTATATATTCATATGAAGTTTGAATATTTTTAATTCAATTCCTTTCTTTTTTTTTTTTTTTTTTTTTTTTTTTTTTTTTTTTTTTTTTTTTTTTTTGTAATCAATAATTAATTAATTCATTTATTCATTCAGGTTAAATATGGAGATTTGTTGCCGGCTGATGGTATTCTTATTCAGAGTAACGATCTCAAGGTCGATGAATCGAGTTTAACTGGCGAATCGGACCATGTAAAAAAAGGAGAAGCATTTGATCCCATGGTGCTATCTGGTATATATTATTTTTTAATAACTCCGATATTTTCTTCTCATTTTAATTTAAATAAACCATTCACTTCATTGATTTGTTTCTATATACAATCTATTGTTTCATAAACATAAAAGGTACACACGTGATGGAGGGTTCAGGAAAAATGTTAGTGACTGCTGTCGGTGCTCATTCGCAAGCTGGTATTATCTTTACGTTGTTAGGCGCTGCTGTGGATGAACAGCAGCAGGAAATTAAGAAGATGAAAAAAGGTATGAACTTTATAACAGATGGTAATTATATTTTATATATTATTATTGTTAATTATAATCAGGTTTGCCTATTTTTTCGCTCGCTACTTCTCGCGATCATTTATTTTATTTTTTTTTTTTTTGATTATTTCATAATAATATTCATTATTATCCTTTTTATATTTTTGTTTTGTTTGTTGTTTCACACCAATGATAAAAGACAATATAAATACACATATAATTTTTTTGTCTTGTTATAATGAAATAAAAAAGAAGTAGCGGGGATGCAAATATTATGGCATGAAAATTCCAGAACTTTTTTGAATCAAGTGTGGACCAACCAATGGACGCATGGTTTTTATCTCAATGTAATATATATATATATACATATCCCTATATGTATATATACATGAGGAGTTTATAAGAAGCTCTGAATTTAGGCATAAATAATATAAGCATGTTTTGCATTTATTTCACTAGTGATTTTATAAAGAGACAGAAAAAAAGTTACAAACTTATTGCCTGTTTCCTATCAATTTGCTCTCTCAAAATCCGATTCAACTAATATCTCAATACACAACATGAAAAAAATTTTTTGCATTTATTCTAAATGCATTTTGTCTGTCCGATATACTAGTGAATTTTTTTTTTTTTTTATTTTTTTTATATAGTACTTTATAAATATACATGACGTAATAATATGAATTAATATCCTCTCTGGCTTTTCTGCCTGATCCTATAAATTTCATAGTGACAAAAAAAAACATTTCATACACTTACAAATATATTCTCGAAATTTTCAATTCGTAAAATTCGTTTTTTCACCGGATTAAAAAAATATTTTTCTGTATATTCATTTTATCTATTGCTATATCACGATTTCATTAACCATTGATGTTCATTGTCGGTCCTTCACAGATGAAAAATGTAATAAAACGAGAAATTAAGATACATTATTGATACATCAAGTCAGATGATTGAAGAGATGAAGAAAATTTGCTAATCAATTTTTTTTTGCATGCGTTTTTGTTATTTAGAAGCTAAAAAGCAGCGGAAGAAGAAGTCCCTCCCAGGTGATTAAAAATACATTCTATTTTTTCATATGGGAAATTATTTTATCAAATTTACTTTTTATACAATCTTTATTATTATTATTATTATTATTCGATCGATATACAAATAATTATTCATTTATTTATTTATTTATTTTTTTTTTTTCGAAAAAGTATTTGAATATTACATAAATATTATATTTCCGATAAATACCCTGAATTACACTTTACAGATTTCACTTTTCGATATCTCATTTCCACCCTTAATACTATTTGCATAGTTAAAAAATTTAATACTCCATCAATGATTTATTTGCATTAATTTTGTGGATTTTCCCTTTATAATTCAACTGTTGAGTGTGTACTACAATCACGGCATTTATTACACATTATATACATGTAATTTTCATTTCTGTTTGCACATAATATCTTGAATATTATCTTTTTGTCAATCCTTTGCATTAGATGACTGGAATCCCTGGTTTGCCATAGATGATGGAGTACATATATATTGTATAGTGATTAGTTTAAAGTTGTGTACCCTCAATAACATTGTTCGTTTTTTATTTTTGATTTAGCTAATACTTTGAGAAAAAAAAAATATCCGTGTTACTAATCCGAAACTTTTATTCTTTTTTTTTATAATTCGCGTTTGTAAATTTATTTAATGATATTAAAATGATGAATAAATGTATAATCATAAAGTGTTCAAAGTTTCTGCTATCATTATAATTGAATTTCATATTCTGTTAAATCTCTAAATTTTTTGCAAATAGATTTAATGTAAACAAAAAAAAAATTATATGTAATTTAATAATTTATTATAAACAAACGTAAAGAAGATGATGTGGAAACTTTGAATAAAAAAAATTATTTTATAAATTGAATGAATAAAACTAATATTAAATAATTGTTGAATTTGGAAAAAAAAAATACAAAAGGTGACGAAGCTAGTGAAATTACTGGTAACAGTCATGTGGCAAGTGCTGGAAGTGTGAAACAACATGACGGTGGTGGTGCAGAAAATCATCAAGCACCAGCAAACGGTGGAGGTTCCAGTGGTCATGAAAATAAAAAAGAAAAAAGTGTATTGCAAGCAAAATTAACGAAACTTGCGATTCAAATTGGTTATGCTGGATCAACGATTGCAGTAATCACTGTTATTATTCTTGTCATTCGATTCTCCGTATCGACATTCGTTATCCAGGGTTTGCCATGGAAAAGTTACTATGCCCGAACTTTGGTGCGACACTTGATTATTGGTGTAACGGTACTTGTAGTCGCTGTACCAGAAGGTCTTCCTCTAGCCGTTACATTGTCACTTGCTTATTCAGTCAAGGTAATAAATAAATAAATAAATAAATAAATTATATATTTAATAATATGATTTGAAAAAATGACAATTAATATTTTATTTCAATTATTTCTTTCTGTTTATTTAACATACAGAAAATGATGAAGGACAACAATTTAG
Organism: Microctonus aethiopoides; assembly: GCA_030347275.1. Lineage (NCBI taxonomy): Eukaryota > Metazoa > Arthropoda > Insecta > Hymenoptera > Braconidae > Microctonus > Microctonus aethiopoides. The sequence goes on from JAQQBS010000002.1 coordinate 20,226,811, forward strand.
TGCGACATTTAGATGCATGCGAAACAATGGGTAATGCAACGGCTATTTGTTCCGATAAAACTGGAACACTTACGACGAATCGTATGACAGTTGTTCAGTCTTATGTTTGCGAAAAATTGTGTAAAACAACACCACCATTTTCGGATATACCAAGTCATGTTGGAAATCTTCTTATTCATGGTATCTCAATTAACTCGGCGTATACATCTAGAATTATGCAATCGCAAGACCCTACCGAACTGCCAATGCAGGTTGGCAACAAAACCGAATGTGCCTTACTTGGATTTGTATTGGCCCTTGGCCAAAATTATCAAACAGTACGAGATGACCAGCCAGAGGAAACGTTCACGCGCGTATACACGTTCAACAGTGTTAGAAAAAGCATGTCCACGGTCGTTCCAAGATCGGGTGGTGGCTACAGACTCTTCACCAAGGGTGCTTCCGAGATCATCATGAAGAAGTAATCTTTAATATTTTTTTCTCTTTATTTTTCAATTTCCAATTATGTCATATTTATAATTGATATATCTTATTTTTAAATTCACTTTCACAGATGTGCCTTTATATACGGTCGTGATGGACATCTGGAAAAGTTTACAAGAGAAATGCAAGAGAGATTGGTGAAAAATGTTATTGAACCAATGGCATGTGATGGTCTACGTACGATTTCTATTGCATACCGTGATTTTGTTCCTGGCAAGGCTGAAATAAATCAAGTACACTGTGACGGTGACCCAAATTGGGAAGACGAAGAAAATATTGTGAATAATCTTACATGTTTGGGAATTGTTGGCATTGAAGATCCAGTACGTCCAGAAGTGCCGGACGCGATAAAAAAATGTCAAAAAGCTGGTATCACCGTGCGAATGGTGACTGGTGATAATATCAATACTGCAAGGTCAATTGCACTCAAGTGCGGTATAATAAAACCAAATGAAGATTTTCTCATTTTGGAGGGTAAAGAATTTAATAAACGAATTCGTGATAATCAAGGTGAAGTTCAACAGCATTTGCTCGATAAAATATGGCCAAAATTGAGGGTATTGGCAAGATCATCACCAACTGATAAATATACATTGGTTAAGGGTATGATTGACAGTAAAATATCTGTAGCACGTGAAGTTGTTGCTGTTACTGGTGACGGTACGAATGATGGTCCAGCATTGAAAAAAGCTGATGTTGGATTTGCAATGGGGATTGCCGGTACTGATGTTGCAAAAGAAGCTTCCGATATTATTCTCACTGATGATAATTTTTCGTCAATTGTAAAAGCTGTAATGTGGGGTAGAAATGTTTATGACAGCATAGCTAAATTTTTACAGTTTCAATTGACTGTAAATATTGTTGCTGTTATTGTGGCGTTCATTGGTGCGTGCGCCGTACAAGATTCTCCATTAAAAGCAGTGCAAATGTTGTGGGTTAATTTAATTATGGACACATTAGCTTCTCTCGCATTGGCTACTGAATTACCTACACCAGATTTATTACTTCGCAAGCCTTATGGCCGTACGAAACCACTTATATCCAGGACAATGATGAAAAATATCCTGGGTCAGGGCATTTATCAGTTGGCAGTTATTTTTATGCTTCTCTTCGTCGGTGAGTAAATTTTTTTTATATTTAATAATGAAAAATATATATAATTTTTACTTTATACCATTTTCTTCGTCCTTTTTTTTTATTTTATATATTTATTCAGTTAATAATTTGTTATTGATCGTGCAATATTTTCTTCGTTTTTTTTCTTTCTTTTTTTTTATCTCTCTAATTAGGTGATAAAATGCTTGACATCCCGAGCGGTCGGGGTGTTGCAGAAGCAGGTGGTGGACCCACTCAACATTTTACCGTTATATTCAATACTTTTGTCATGATGACCTTATTCAACGAATTTAATGCGAGAAAAATTCACGGTCAACGTAATGTCTTCCAGGGAATATTTACCAATCCTATCTTCTATTCAATTTGGATTGGAACGTGCTTATCCCAAGTGGGTACTTTTTATTTATTTATTTAATTTTATCTATTCAATTACAGATTAATATGTACAATGAAAAGAAAATATATTATTCTACAATAGTATTTTATTTTATTTTATATTATCATCAAATTTTTCTTCTTTGTCTTTTCATATAGATTGTTATCATTCAATATGGTAAAATGGCATTCAGCACAAAAGCTCTTACACTTGAGCAATGGATGTGGTGTATATTCTTCGGATTTGGTACGCTGGTGTGGGGCCAGTTAGTCACGACTGTTCCCACACGCAAGATTCCCAAGATTCTTTCGTAAGTATAAAATTATACAATAAATATCATTAGTTTGCCTAATTACAATTGCAGGTGGCGCTAAATCAAATTCATTATTGATATTCAAATATCAATAATTTATAAAATAAATATTAAATTTGATTGGAAAATTTGTATGAGCGTTCCCATTCACTCATACATTAATAGTTTCACACAAAAATTTTCACTTAGCATTGAGAACGTTCTTGCATTTTTTTCATCAAATTTAAATAAAATAAAAACCTGGAAATTCGCCAACATTGTACATAAAAATTCAAAACATAAAACATTGATTTTTCAAAATGAGTAAATTAAATTACCGGCAAATCAGCATAGTGCCAAAAAAAAAAAAAAAAAACAATATTATTTGTTATTATCAATTTTATGTCATTTTTTTTTTTATTTATAAATTGTTCGTATAAATGTCTAGCCACGATAATTAGTCACTCATAGCGTTCGTATCCCCCTTTTAGTACGTGGTAGTGAGCCTTTGCATGCTAGCATATTAATTTTAAACACCGCTGATAAAAATAATCAACCCAAATTGGGTTTAGTGATAATTAACGACTGTGTTTTCTTCCTTTAATCATTGTTCATCCTCTTGATCTATTTATTTTTTTTTATCTTTATTGTATTAATAAAATCTTGATAATTTTGCTTTGAAAAAATAACGAGGACTTTTTGTTTTATTTTTTTTTTTTTTACGTGTATTATACAAACACGAATCCTCTATTGTACTGTCAGAACAAAATTGTTTAGAATTAATTCCTATTCCTCTTGTCCTTACTGCCTGAATGTTTTGGTTAACACTGGATGTTGCATGCGTACAACCGTCGTTGACGTAAAATAAAAATTAATTATCAGCTTTATCTACGTACTTGTTTGTATAATTCTAATAAGAGCGACATCATATCTTAATTGTATTTTTCGAATATACAGTGCTAATATGTTGAAATTCATATACAAAATAAAAGAAGAAGAAAAATAATTATAATAATTATCTTCTTTGTTTATTGTATACATCAAATCTAAAATTGTTAATTAAACAAAACGGTTATTGATATCGCAATATTATTAACACGGTCATAGCTGCTTTTTCTGGTGAAAACCGAATAATTCAAGGTATTTTAGCGAACACGATGTGCTGGATAAATCCACCATTCACCGAATCTCACTTATTGATTCGGGAGAAAGTCAGCTTGTGTTCCACTCCCTTCTCCACTCCCATGCGCATCTTTTCCTTCTCATCCTTCTTTTTCCACTTTTTTAATTTTTTTTCTTCTGATTTTTCCCTTTCACATATATTTTAATTTATTTTTATTTAATAATCATTATACTTTTTACAAGTTTTAATTTCCATTTCAACTAATCCAAATCTTAAAAAACATATTAATGTCCGACTTCGACGAGGGATTAATCTGCCATCCTCGAAAAAAAGAGTAATATCGATAAAAGTTTTTATTCTATTAGTTGAAATTTTTTTTTTTCAATCCCTTTCGTAATATTTTATAGTCATTTTAATTTTTAAGCAGATTTCAAGTACTTTTAAAATAAAAATCAAAATTGCAATGTATGGTTGATGGACAAATTGCGACTAGTTAATACATAGAGTATAGCTTTTTTTTTTTTTTTCTTACTAATATATTAAAAGAAAATGATCTGAATAACTCAAATTATTTAATATTAACAAAATGCGACGCACAAAAATACAAATGGGTGTGTGTCGTTTCATATTCGCGTGTGCAATAACTAATAATATTTGTCAACAAAAAATACAATGACGTCACGTCAAATCGTACATCGAAATATTTTATCAGCCAATAGTAACAAATAAGGTGCGAGAAAAAAAATTATAATAACAATGTAGTTGAAGCTATATATAAAAATTATTTTTTACGCTTGCGAGTCAAATTATATATATTCGATTATATTATATTGTATTAACAAAAAGTAGTTATAAAAAAACTAAACGCATGTAAATATTTATATCAATTGTTAACAAAAATTCGACTAATATAGTCAATATTGTTTTATCTATTAACTAATTATATAATGCTACACATTATTAACACACTAATGATATATGTACATACATAAATCAATTTTCGGTGACGTCGAATGAAACATTCGTTTACAAATAATTAAAATTCTTTAGTAATATCATTTATCAACAATTGAATTTATACACTAATATTTACCTATTTCATTCATTCATTCATTCATTCATTCATTCACTAATCATTTGTAAATGAAACAATTCCACATTTTATAAAACGTCCGAACACAATTATATCGACTACTAATTAATACATACATATATATTATATTTTTCTTTTCTATTCTCTAATTGTTCTTTTAGTTCGTTCGTTAATTAAACATATAATAAAATTTTTCATCTATTTACTAATCCTTATAACGCTTACTATCTTAATATTATTCTCTATCTATTCTTTCTGAATTCTTTTGGTCTATAATTTTTCTTCTTTCAAAACTTTATCTCTTATTCTCGCTGTCATTAATAATTCTTCTCTGTGACATAACAATTTAAATACGCCTATACATAATAATTAATCGTTGCATAATGCGAATAATTTTACCTTTAAATTTGAGAGAAACGAAGGGGGATCGGAAATTTGAGTGCAGTACGTCGAGGAGCCGGCTACGAACAAATTCGATAATGTCAAAATAAATAAGAAAAAAAATAAAGATTTAAAAAAAAAAAAAAAAACAAAAAACAAAAAAAAATTTGCTCTAACACAGGGACCGAGTTATGAAGAACTGGTTTAATGTTTTTCAAAAACAGATGGGGTCGCGGCCAGCCAGATGATATCGGTGCTATCAATCTAGGAGACGAGAAATTCGACCCAGACTCGGATAAAAAGCCGCGCGCAGGACAAATTCTATGGATCCGTGGTCTAACCCGGCTACAGACTCAGGTAACTATCCTCATGTCACTCTCATAATCACCACTCAATATCAAAACACTCTCAGATCCTCTCACAAAAGAATAAAAAAGATTACTTACATTAAGGAAAAAAAAATTCAACCGGTATTACAAGATAATAAGAGACCAAAAAGAAAAAAAAACCGATTAATTATCACTCGAGAAAAGAATAAAAATAAAAAAAAAAAATACATACGTCGGGGGTTGAATAAACGATGCTTCGCTCCATTAATTTTATAGGTGACATGGGAATACGCGTTCAACCACATTCGATCAGTATAGCTAAAAAAAATATACACATATTATCATTCGTTCGTCCCTATTCATTTTGTTTTTATTTATTTATATTCATTTCAGTTTTCATCACTTTCGTCTGTGCGCAATATATCAATTGAAAATCATTGAGTTTAGTGAATAATAATTTTTATTGAGTTGACTCAAAGGTTTGAAATCATTTAATATTGTTTGTACAGCCGTTTGTTTATTTATAATCATTGCATTAAATAATATATAGAGTCATTGATAGATCGTGAAGACGATTCAGGTTGCGTTTTGTATGCTACGTTGTCTGTAGGTCAGTGGCACGTACCCACGTTTTGTGTTGTATTTCATATACATACAAATATAAATAAAATAATTGAAGAGAAAACAAAAAATAAAACCCCACCATTGTCCTTATTCCAATCGTCATTAGCTCTCAATTTTGAGATATAAAAAAAAATTAATATCGCATAGATCAGAATTTCGCGTGATTAGTTTGTTTCCGATAATGGGGAATTGTTCCAATAACTAACCTCGTATGTCAATATATTTAGATCTATAGCACAAGCAAAAGGTGTTACCATACATTGTCCAATCTCACTTTATAATACAAAATAATATACGAGATTATCCATAAAACTTGTCATCCCTGCAATTATCCCTGCAATACACAAATTAGAAAAATTTATTGACGATTTATTTTGTATTACAAATATCATTTTTTATTTATTATCCCCAAATTTCATTTAAATATTTCTATACCATCATCATCATCAATATAACGATTAAACAGTAACGAAAATGATAAACAACAATAATTATATATAATGAGAAATAATTTCTGAGCAAAATATTATTATCGAATATATAAAATATTAGAATCGGTTAAATGGTAAATATATTCCCTTTGTAAATAATCGTACTCGTAGCGCGTAGCATCCGGTAATAGTGCTTGAGCCTGGTCCAATTTGTAGATAATCGTAGACTAAAATATTCAACATTGTACATAATAAACGAGAAGAAAAAGAAAATGAATTATATTTAAAAATGATTAAATAAAAGGTTAATTTATTTGTTCGTTTTTGTAAATAGGTTTTACGTAATTTTTTTCGCGAGGGAATGTCAGGGTATTTTACATTCGTTCTATGCGTTTTTATTTTCTTTATTTCAACAGTATAATTTTTTCCATTGCGAGTAATCTTTTACGAGTCAGGTTTAATTAAATACAAATGGTCCACGCAGTCCTCAAATTATTTATATAAATATATATAAATTCTTAACTCATGAGTGAGTTCACATTAAAGTAATATATATTCATTTATTTCTTTAATTTCTTCTTTAATCTTAGAAAATGCATATACATAAATATACAGAAATATTCTCGAGTACTTGTTTTATTCTCTTTCTTAAATATATATCTTCTTATTTTTTATTCTCACAATTTCTCTGTACATTTCTCTATGTATTTCTCGATTCTCCTCTTTTTTTTTCTCTCTTTCTCTGATATAACAAACTCTTCTCATATATAAATATATACTTATAAACATACACAAATAAATAAAGTACACGCGCAGAGTTGCGCAAGCACACAATTCACTTGAAACTCCGATAATGAAGCCAACTTTTGTGTACGTCTACAATATCTTTTTTTTTTTCTACATTTCAAAACATCTACATTGATGTTCAATATATAAACAGCCAATGAGTATAATTAATATAATTTCACCAATCACACATTCACCAATATAAAAAATACAATGACTCGCAAAATTGTATTCTATAATTTATATTGAACGAAAAAAAAAAATTGTAATTCAAGCAAAACACAAACATGATAACAAAAGGATTTTTTTTTTCCATTTATTTTAATATTACATATAGTAGTAGCTTTTGATAGTGATTTAACGTGCGAATTATATACAAATGTGAATGTAAACGAAATGACAATTGGTTCTGCGGCTTATGTAAATGTTATAACGATGAGAAGTTAATAATAATAAATCTGTGTGTATAAACATTGGATTATAAGCTATAAGAGCTAAACAGTTCAGGTATATTATTATTAAAGTGAGTTCAAGATTAACTAATACATATATCGAAACATAATAAACAAATAAATAATATGAGGAAAATTATATACACATATAAATTTTAATATTTATATTTAATATTAATTGTAAGGATTATGATGATGGTGAAGGATAGGCGGCAACGCAACTTGGTATATATATTTCAGTATATGTTTTGTTTTATATGTTTGAAAACATTTATCGACCGACCTGTCATATATGCAGCGAAGCCACCATGTCCGGACACCGTAACAAAAGTATCATTGGCATTCTCTTGTATTTTATGTATAACTGTTTTATTCAGTCTCTTTTATTACACTTTATATACTAAAAACATATACATAAATGTGTATATATATTTTATAAAAATATATATTTGTGTGTATAGATATTTGTACACAATTTAGTTACGACATGTTGATAACTTGGTTGTTGTTATTATCGCAAAACCACATATAAGTAATCTATATAATGCGAATGAAAAGCAAAATTGTTCTCGTTTATAGAGACAGAACACTATTAAAACGAAATAAACTTAAGATATAAATATATACATATATAAAACTGGATGTGTAACCTACTTTCAGACGAGCAATAGAACTCTGGTGCAGAATGTATCTGTGACAGGCAGATCCCCCTCTCAGGATTACTATATGGTTAGTCCCTTAAAAACCACTGTCAGCATTGTTTGAACGTCTGAAATGATTTTATTTATCGTTTTTAATCAGTATATATTTTTTGTTTGCCTCGATTTTATTTTTTATTCAGTTTGCTAATTTTTTATTGGTTATTTATTTATTTATTTTGATAATATCATTTATGTTATTGACTAATATATTTACGAGATTTATTTTTTTTTTTTGTCAACGATTGAATTTTTATGAATTATTTGGCGTTTGATAACGGATTTTTTAGATGCCAGTTTTTTATTTGTCGCTCTCAAGGTAAAAGAATTTATTAATGTTATTCTCTTTGAGTCCGATTTTAGCTACGTGGCTCATTTTATTTTCAAGGCATGTGCCAATTTTTACAGTTGATATCGCGATTTTTAAATTCATTATTAAATTTTTATATATTTTTTATTGAATTAATTATATCTCAGGGATTTTTTATCAAATAAAATAATAGATTATCCGATTAATAACGTAAAATATTTTATTATTTATTTATACATAAATTAATTCTTTATTTAATTATTATGTCAATTGAACAAACAAATTTGGCTGCCAAAATGCTTTGCCGTGAAAGTGATTATAAAAGATTTATATCTCGGATCGGATCTACGTTATAAATAGGTGTATAAAATTTTTACGATTAAATTAAACGTTGACGCATGGTACACATAAAACGGGTTTAACTTTCAAAGGGTTTTACGCACCCTATAAAACTATTGCTTACGTCTATATATTTTTTTATCTCTTGTTTTATTTATTTATTTATTTATATATTAATTTATTTTTTATTTCCAATCAATTGTATGGCAAAATATGATTTTTAATAAAAAAAAAAATCTAGTCAGTGTTCGCTTAGCAATTTAAAGATATATAATTTTTTTTATTTCATCAGTTTTACATGCCTTTGAAATTAATATAATTAACCTACTATAATGGTTAATGCAAAGTTTGATGTTGCTATAATTAATATAATTTTTATTTGATAAAAAAAAAAAAAAAAAAAAAAATTTACAAAAATATAAATTTTTATTTTATAATTAACGTTTTAATATAAGCGTATGCGCTAACGCACATTAACTAAATATTTGCTGTTGAATTCTCTTTGACATGATGCGAGTGTACATTGTATGTACACGCGTGTATATGTGTGTGTAATGTGTGCGTGTGCTGCAATAATATTGTGTGCTATTTTTTAAAACCAACTGCGTAACATAATTCTAGGTCGTGTGTTGATGATTAAAACAACTGTTCCTGGAGACGTGAGTCGCTACAAATGGATGTTTAAATTCACTGCATTGAAAAAAGAAAGAAAGAATTTAAAAAAATAATTTTACCTTGTGCACTATCTCCGTTATTTTAATTTTTTTTCTGCGTGATAATTTTATTTTTATCTATTCATTTAATTGAAATGCGGAGATAGTGACACTAATAATCAGGTAAAATAAAAAGAATGAATTAAAAAAAAATATTTTAATATTGTAAAGCGACACATCTATCCAAGGAATCAATAATAATTAGCGATGGCAATGGAAATATTGCAAATATTAAAAGCAAACATCAGGGGAAACGGGTATGAAGAAAAAACTGATGGTATAATTTGTGATTTATTAGCCAGCGGAACCCATTCGGGAGACCGAGGTATAACAGGGCGGCAGTCTTACCGGCCGCCGCCAAACTATTCCTGTCGGAGTACAAACAAGTACGTAGCTCATGTAGAACACGCATATCCTAACAATTTATATGAGTTTTGAGTTGTGGCGTTGTGAAAAGATCGTCGGCATACGTACCGGGTTTATTAATATTATTCCAAGATTAGGATTATTGAAATAAATTTAATTATTTCCATGGGAGGAAAAAAATAAATATTTATATGGAATTTAATATGAAATATATATTAGAAATTATAGTGATGAATTTAATTAAATAAATATCTATGATTTTATGTACGTGGATATATTATAGGAAGGAGAAGAAAAAAAATCAGATGATTAATTGGTTATAATTAGAATAGAATATTTGGATGTTAGGACCTTGGTACGTATGTCGCACGAATTTTGATTGGCACTGGATTTTTAATGGTATTGCTCAATGGTAAACCGTGTGCATCGTTACGATGAAAAATAATTAAATGATTATTGTTAATTTTTTTTGTTAATTAATCGTGGAAAATTCCACAGTTGATATTATCATTGATAATAATACATTCATATGATATTATCATGATTGATTTATTGTTTAGCGAGTGTCAGATTTATCCTGTGGATAATTATTATTTAAACAAGATACCAAAATATAATATAACTGCTGTACTGTTAAACCATGAATATCCATCCGCACACGTTCGCATTTTTAGTAGTGAATATATATAGTTGTTTTAATAAGTGTGTTGCGTGCTGTGTTTCATCATATTACATATACAACGAGCAAATTCAACAAATCAACGAAACACAATAATTTATTGATTCGAATAACAGATGAGAAAAAAAAAACAAAAGAAAAAAATTATCTATTTATTCATGTTATTTATAATACTCCAATACATTTTGTGAATTTTTTACATACACAATACACATTATTCTTCTGTCTTTGCCTTTCTCTTTTTGTAATATTCTTTGTGGCTCTATTTTTCAATGAACGAAATTCTTTTATATAAAATATAACAACAAGAATTTTTTTTTTTTTTTCATTTTACTGTGAATTAAATTGATGAAAGTGCTCGCTCGAGATGAATTAATGCTCGAGCATTGATGAAATTTATATTCACTTATTCTACAAACACTTGTCATTTTGTGATTTCTATAAAACTAAATTTTAAAAAAATTTTCTATTTTATTTTTCATCATTTCTTTTCATTTATTAATTAGATTCGACGTGTTTAGCAATTTATTATTTATTTATTAATATTCTACAGCGTTGATAGAAAAAAAAAATTAATAATACTGAAGAAATTACTATGAAAACATTAAATTCGAAAATGAAAATGGGGAACCAACAAAATAATTATACTCAAAACGTTAAACAATTGAATTTTTTACAGTGCCCATTATATTTGCCACAGACTGCAATTTTTAGATAACCAAACGATGTTATAATATACATACTAAACAAAAATACCTAGGAATGTATATACATTTCAGGCTTAAAGCGTGTGTATCTCTATGTGTGTGCAACAATTTATTTTGCAATGTTAATAGTTTTTGCGCTTCGACTATTTCGCCTACGCTATAGAAAATACGAATTAAAATAAAACTAATACATAATAAGTTATTACATAAGCCGACATAAACATAAATTATCTCTGTGTGTGAGTGTGTATATTACTGTGCGTGCACGTCCAATCATTTATGTGTTATATAGTTATTCAGCAAGCGCTGATGTTGATAAAAAAAAAAAAAACGCCAATCATTGAATGAATTACAAAAATTCATAAATTTATATTTCTTCAAAAAAAAAAAAAAAAAAAAAAAAAAAAAAAAAAAAATCCTTTCTGGCTGAGGCTTTCGTGACGTAGATACTGAATGTTTATTTATTTATTTGCTCAGCGCACGAGGCGTGAAAATTTTATTTTTAATATTCATCTTATACTCTTTTCTCTATTTTCCATTTTCTTTCTGTCTCTATCTCTGTTTTTGTATATTTTAAATATGTCTCGCACTTTGACTCTGTATCAAATACTTTTTTATCCGAAAAAGCAATGTCTCAATAATATACAATATATATGTATATAAATATATATACATGTATATAAATATTATAAAGTATATAATTTATTTGTTGCTGCAACTTAAAAAATTTTTTATTATAAAACGATACATTTGTGTTTACACAGTCCCTCCTCTCTGTTACTTTCTGACTTTATCTGACTCTTATATATATTGATCTTACGTATATTCTACTGTATAAACTGATTCGGAATCCGCATTGCAGACTGGCAATGCGGCGCAGGAGAGACATTGATCGGGGTTTTTTTTTTTTTTTTTAAGGACTGTCGCGGACCATTGCTAGTGTAAAAAAATAAATATAAAATAAATTTATAGAATATAAATAATAATTAAAAAGCAGAAAGATAAAGAGAGATTTAGTCAGTTTAACGACAAGAGAGGAAGGAATAAAAGAGTTGGGAAAAAAAATTTCCCGAAGCTCCAATTAAATGGTTGCTAATGAAGATGAGATATAATTGGTTACGAAATTGATGGGGCCATTGCTGGCCATCCATATTCGTTCCATCAAATTGGAGAGAATCGATTTCGCGACAGTAAATAAATCGACATTTCCCCAAATTGCGACAGGAAATTATTAATCAGGTCCGGATTTACAAAGCTTACGTCACAGGGAGAGACGTATATGATAATAGTGATGTAGAATTATGAAATATTTTACAACTGTGTTCATGATGAACTATTACTATCTCTCCTTGGATGATAATTATTAATATATTTTATGATAAAAACAAAAAAACGCGTATTGAGTTACATAGCGATGAAAAATATAAATGCGTGCCCAGTGAAAAATTATACATAATTTGGGCGAGTGTTCCTCATTGCAATTAAGACCTCCTAATTATTATAATTTATTTTTTTTTTAATTATTTATTTTTTTATTTATTTATTTATTCATTTTTTTTTTTCAAATAACTTTCCACCCGTTTAAATTTATCCATAATTTATCGTGCGTGTGTGCCACAGTGACAATCGTTGTAGCTTGCAAATAATTTCTACCTCAAGGGTATATTATTACAGCGCGGCATTTACATGAATTACATTTTTTTCCGTGAGTATTTAAATATCTCATTCACTTGCCCCAATGTAAATTAAATAATTTTCATATTTCATTTTTTTTTTTTGGTCTTTATTTTTAACAACTATATATACAACACCAACATAAAATTGGAGACGTATACATATAAGAAAAGTTGGAAGAAAATGATTTTTATAATTGCATAATTTAAATTGTTGAAAATAAAAATTTTTCAACAAATAAAAAGAAAAAGTGAAATATGAAGTAAGCAAAAAAAAATATTAAGAAATCAGCAACGCTTGTGTGTTATCGCTGACCTTTGCCTCCTTGCCTCCTTATAGAACGCCCTTTCCCTATTTTTGCAGCTTCGAGTAATCAGAGCATTCAAGTCAACACTAGAAGATTTGGAGGAGCGTCGTTCTGTCCATAGTTTACACAGTATGCGAAGTTCGCGCAGTCATACTGGGCCCAGACCACTGTCAGACTTCACATACATTGACGAAGACCCGTCAAATTTTATGTATGTCAAAACAAATAAGCAACATGCTGATCAAGAACACGATTCAAGCTCCAGGGGTTCACGTATAACGTCAATCAACAGTCCAGCATCACCACTACTACTTAATGTACCTAGTTCCGGATCCTCAAACAATAGTAATCATCGTCATACAAACAACAATCGTAATTCATCAAATTATACAACAAACAAAAACTTGGACACCGGCACACCTAATTCTCCGTCCTCTGGCTCTAGCGATCCAATCCTACCATCAGAATTACCTAAAATCGTTCATGAGACTAGTATATAATTGCAATTATACTCATATAAACACTTGAACACACACAAACACGCACATACACCAATCATTATTTGCATGATTTCCTCTTTGTCGTTATTTCTCTGATGAATTTTATCCAAACGCTTGCTCCTTGTAAATTCAAATAATCTCCTTGATATCATTTTATTATTTTTGTCGTTATTAATTTAACTCTAATACATTTTTTTTTTGTTCAACGTTCCTATTTTTTTTATGTACTTATATTTGTCGAGAAACAAAAGAAATCAATATCGCGGCGGCATCATGATGTACAATAACCCGAATGAGTACGATATTTATCGTGAAAAATACTGAAATAAATTTATTTATTTATTTTTTTTTTCCTTTTTTTAATAGTCGCGTGTCTTTGTGAAATTAAAATGAAAATAATTGAAGCCAGCACGATTTTTCTTTTAAATAGTACTTAACTCTAATAAATATATGACTTTGGACTTATCAAATTATATTAAATTCATTGGCAAATGAATGACAGTTATTGTAACATCAATATAAAAAATAGTAGAGCAAAAATAAAATTAAAATGCTCCTTCTTTTGTCGTTTCTCGTTCATCTGATGAAAATATTTTATTCTTCTTTGATTATAATACATTTTCAATCTCAACGATTGATCATTACTTAATATTTATTCACACTATGTAATGTCAGTTTGAATTTTAAAATATATTCCCAACTTGCATGTATATTTTTAGCCTGCTTTATATCTTTGGTGGTTTCTTTGGCTACTGTGTCCCACCCTCTCTCTCTCTCTCTTTCTCTCTCTATTACATTGTCCAATTAAATTAACAATATATCACACAAATGTGACTTACCCTTTACTTGGATGATAGCCATAGATGTGTCTGTTTTGAATTTTTTAATTTAAAAAATAAACAGATACATTTTATATTGTATTTATTCATTTTTCATTACTATATGTAAAGAAAAAAAAATTTATATCTTACGCGATCTTTAGATATGTACTTGAAAAACGTGCTTGAGTTCGCTCAATCGTTCGATACTTTGTGTCATTAACAAAAATAATTATTATCATTGTGTATTGTACTATTGTCATGTGGCATGCACTCGATAAAATTCATTTTAAAACTTTATCTGTGTTAATTTGTGCCTACAAAATATAATCACAGAAGCAACACACACGCACATAAATAAATTATCAAAACATTATTTATACACAAATACAATTGTTCTATATAAGTTTACTATGAAGAAAATTTAACAGATTAATTGATTTATTAATTAAGACAAAGATTAATATTAATTATTATCTATATATTTCAATTGTGCATATATAAACGATGTACTTACAACATTCTTCCGCGAATTTTGATGATCCATAATCCACATTCAATGTGGATATAGTGGTTATAAATATACATTGTCTGAAAAATTTTTAAAATACTCACCATTTTCATCAATTTTTTTTTTTTTTTTTGCTCCTTTTTCATTTATATATTCAATGACAATTTTTATTTTCCTTTTCTTGTGGCTGATGATCAGCTGATATAGATGATACAGATCAATTATTCATAAGCAATAATACCGTGCTATTAACAATTATAAATAACGATAAATTCATTTCTTTCACTGTATTTTATTCACTCTCTTTATGTATTTTAATTTTATTTATTTATAATCAATTAATGTAATTAGTTTTTATGATAATATTATTTTATTATTATTTAAATTCATTTCATATTCTTTATTACCGAATCACAATTGTATTATGATCAATCGGATTATATTGTATATTATACTCTGATATTACATATATATGTATTTATATTATTTATAAGTATATATGTAACATTTGAGGCTTATATACAATATTAATCTTGAATTTAATTAACTTATGTAGCGTAAGATATTTTTACCATTTATTTTATTGTATTTTTATTATATTATATTATTAATTAATTGAGTTCACTTTGTGTTAAAATGTTTTGTAGGAAGACGTTGTTATAAATTTTCGAGAGAGTGCGTTTTACACAATTTTATTGTTAAACACAGAATTAAATGCACATATATATTGTGTCTGCAATGAACTTATCGTCACGTTCTCAATTAAAATTCTGGTACATGGTCATTAATTTATTGTCTCACTAAAAAAATCTCATTAATTATAGAGAGATTAAAAATTAAAAGTACTTATTGCTGTTGTTTAAAAGAAAAAAATATATACATATTTAGTTTCTGAATTTATGGCGGCAGATTCGGATTATTTTATAACATTTTTTCCATATTTTTTTTGTTTTATATTTTTCCTGGAGATAACAGTTGACAATACCGGTTGTTTTATATTGAGAACAGGACTTGTCCATTGATTGGATAACTGATATTTTTTTTGTCATTGAGATAAATAACAAAAAGTGAAAAATATGAATAATAAAAAAATTAATATACCAAGGCGACTATTCATGCGCAGGTGCACGTTGCCAAAATTATTTACCATTTTTATTAATCAAGAATTTACGATAGTATAATGTATAAAAATAATTATTTTACTTCACGATATTTTTAAATCTATAAATATTGAAAACTGCCAGAGTTACATTGATGTGCGAGAGTTATCAAATAAATTACAAAACAAATAAATACATGTATATATATTTACATTAATGCATATTTATATATATATATATATATATGTAGTTATGTGCGAAAACATTACCCGCGTCATAAACATTAAAATAAATGTGAACACGTGAGTACCACTACACATTTTATGTAAATTTATCGCGTGTTTATGTTGTAATCATTAATCTAAAGTATTTTTCTGCTTCGTGTTTATCACTAATAAATAAATAAAAATTTCGATAATCAAATTGTGAAAAATTTTAATAAATAAATTTACTTCGGATGATGAAAAATTTTTTTTTTCTTCTTAAATTAATTTCAATTTTCAAATGATAGTAAATAATGTTTTTATGTTATCAACTGTTCACTAACAATTCATAATTTCATTTCTACTTGTTATTTATAATTTGAAACTCATTATTTATAAATATATTGAATATTAATTTTATTTTTGTCATTTATGAAATTTTATTCATTTATTAAATTTTTTTTTTTAATACAATTATTATATTAAATATTATTTCATGATACGTATGTGGTACAAGCGCAATATAACATCCGAAGCATTTGAAATTGTAAAAAAAAAAGAGATAACTATAAAATATAAATGAAAAAAAAAAAAAACTTATAACTCTCACATGAAAAATGTTAATACACATGTTTCACATCAAGTTTATTACATTAATTCAGACATTCGTGTCATTCTTTTTTGCTTGTACAAAAAAAAAATATGTATATCTACAGATATATTCACAATGATTTAATTAAATGAAATAGGTAATGTAGCGATAATTGAATTCGTTAGCGCGTCCATTGCAGATAAAAAATAGCGGGTGAATTAAATATTTATTTAACACAGTTGCAGAAAGAAAAATAAATTCTTTTTCTAAATTGTACAACCGCCGCTGAATGTTTTTTTTTATCACACATCATGTGCAGTGGGCACTAAATAAAAATATTTTTACGAATTCAATTATCGCACTAGTTCCTTAACGTTATGCACTTTAAATATTTAACAAGAAAAACAAAACAATCGTATTATATATTTATCTATACATACCTGTAAATAATTCAAATGTGCTTAAATTCACAAGCGTTTATCTACAAATAATATTATCATACAATTTTATTTGCACGTATGAATTATTTCATACGTTCATAAGTTCCATAGACAAGAAAAAAATTTTTTTTTTCGGCTCTTTTATCAATAAAGCACCTGTGCCAAATGCAATAATAAAAGATCAGTTTAATATGTTGAGCGCGCGCCAGTTATAAAAAGAATAAAAAAAAAAAGTGTTGCAAAAAAAAATTTGTTGGTTGTCGCGACACTCGTCGTTTAAATTTCATTTAATGTTCATGCGAGAGTCAAATGAAGAGCAGTCATCTTTCATCTGTGACAAAGATACTGCTATCTTATAATAATCAACATAAAAATAATTAAAAAATAAAAAAGTCAACAAGAAATAATGTTAGGCTGTTGTTGAACTAGAAAACAAACTAGGCCATTGCTATTATCAATTTATAATTCAAAAAATGAAAAAGAAAATATTAAAATAATATAAAAACACGTTATTATAATGTTACAATGCGACAAAAGCGAGAATTAAAAATAAAAATAAATAAACGACAAGAAAATCTTTTAATAAATATAAACGTATTTATAATTATGAAGAAAAATTAAATGAGGGAAAAAATAGATGCATATATATATATTTGTGTATGTATATCTCAGCAAGTTAACTGGGCTTGGCTGGTCTGGGCCTGGTAAATTTACACTTTCCCCCTTTAATCTACTATTTTCGGAAACTATAATTGCTAACAAAATAAATGTTTATGTATTATAAGTGTAGTTTGATACTTAATAATTCAAATGGCTAAAAATAATTTTAGTCATTACGAAAATTAAATTAACAATTACAAAATTAAGTTAAACAAAAAATAATTTAATGAAACCAATCACAATATCACAATCTCGTACAATTATTAATTGCGATTCAATAATAAAAAATATAATGTATATTTCGTAAATGAGTGCGACTACTTCAACGAAATAATTTCACTGAGTATTATTTAATTATTTCATATACTTTATTATCCATTAATATGATTATACATAATATAATAACTCGGGGACTGCTTTCATCGTTGAAAAAAAAAAAGAAATTAAATATTATTGTATAGTTTTCTTCTCGACATCGGTGGCTTCGCTTCAGGCAATTGGCGATTTATTATATTTTTATTTATTTCATTCAGAATATATATTTATTTACTCGCAATAAATATTTAAAGATAAATAATAAGTGTATGTGTGTGCGCGGCTGTAAATACTCGGGGACTGGACCTTGAACACCAATTAATCGGGTATAGTTTTGGATAATATTATTATCTAATTATTATATTACTGTCTAATTCATCAGCGCGCACTAAAATTTCTAATTGCATACATAATACCATAAATTGTCCTGTCATTTTATTATTTATTCATTTAATTATAATTTACTTTTATTTTATTCTGTCTGTTAACTTTTATTCTCATTCATTAATTTTAACATTTGAATACGACGCGTATTCGATACAATTTTCAAAAGTCGAACCTTTAATACACTATTTCCTTAAACAATTTTAGCTCGCTCACACCCAGCTTCTTATATATATGTATAAATTATCATTAATATATGCGCATTATATAATTAATAATTAACAGCAACAAGAAAAAAACCAGAATTTTTTTTTCTTCGTAAATCTGAAGAATAATTTTAAATTAAATATTCTTAAGTGTTAATTACACTAATTTCTTCTTCTGTATTTGCATAAATTATATATAACAAGCTGAAATTAACTTGGAATAATTAATAAACTAAAAAATAAAATTCCCAACGCGATCTGTTTAGTATAACAACACAGGATGTGGTGCTTTCGGTTTATAAAAAATTTTTTTTCTCTCTCACTATTTTTTTTCTATCACAATTAGCTCATGCCAACCCTGTTGTAACCATTATATTACCCTTTGCTCTTGAAGGTGATAGGTGGCGAGTTGCAGGAACGTTTGATACCAGTACCCTACAGCAAGAGCTCGACAGACCAAGCTGTAAGCGTTCCTCTCTTGCTCTCTCTATATTTTCTTCTCTTCTTTCAAACTACTTTGTCTTCTTCATATTTCTGCTCTTTTTTTTTTTTAACTGTCAGTATACTATATATGCTTCTTATGTTCTTTCAACGCCTGACACCCCATTACAAACATTCACATTCCTTGTTTTATATTATTTTTTTTCCTGAATTATATTTTTTAATTATATTGTTTTTACATTATTTCCAAACTTGTCCTCAATCTCTATTTTATATTTTATTTATCTGATTTATTCTCTATGCTCTATTGTATATTCTACTGTTGTAATATATCGTTTTCTTGATTGTCATCGCTTCTGCTTTTGTGTTGTTATTTTTATAAATATTATAATCGCAGCCTTCAATCTAGTGTCGCGATGCTACAAATTTTTTTTATTTTTTAAAAGACTTTTTTTTTTCTCATAGCAATTTATAAATATGTTACGAAATACATAATGGATATATCCAAGTCATGGACATAGATTATCCAAAAAATATATGGTATTTCGATCATTTAATCGAAACATCATTTTATCAACTGCACAAATATGTAATGCACGTTTGCTTTATTCATTATTTTTTTTTTTTTTTAATTTTCATTTATATACATATATGTATATATTTTTTTTTTTTTTTATGCAGTATGCTCATTGATATTATTTTCTGGAAATCAAAATGGCAGATGAAGATTAAAGGCCAATTATTTTCCATAATTCCAATATCTCACGATAATTCAATGAATTAAATAACGAAATAAAAAAGCAATAAAAACATTTATATATTATATATAATCCAACTAAATATTAAACCGAATTAAAAGATAAGAATTTTAGTGCCTGCCGCTTATTATATTGCATTAATGTTCCTAGTTCCTAGACCACTCGATTCATTAATTAAATTCATTACAAATAGTAAAAGCGCTAAAGCATTTATTAGCGTTGTATCAATCGAAAAATTTCCAATTATTTTTTTTTTTTTTATTATTTATTTAATATTTATGAAGACAAAAAAAGAGACTTTATGACAATGACTGACGACGATATTAGTAAATATTAGCAAATATTTATACCACCAAACAAACTAAAAGGAAAAAGCAGTCCTCGCAACGTTTGAATATTTTTCTTCGGTTGTATAAAATATCTCTAAAAACAAAAAAGAAATAATAAAAATAAAAAAAAATAAAAAAGAGTATCAATAGTAACGATTAAGTATAAAAATCGGTGATGGTAGAATGTTTTTTTATCAGTAAAATCTCCACATAAATTGTTAGTCAAACGCTGAAACAGACATAAAAAAATAATGAAGAATAAAAAAAAAATCAGCAGTTTTTAAAGTGAAAAGAACGTAAAAAAAAAAAATAAAAAATTGCGCTACGTGCATGGTATATTACTCGCTGTATTCCTGCCAGCTCATCTACGCCAAGTACCTTCTACCCGCCTGTAACTGCCGAGTGTATTTGCCAGGAAGCATTGCGAGCCAACGTCCATTACAAGTGCACGTATGACACAACTCGTGTAAGTATCATTAATAAATATCGACCAGGATTTTTTTGTCATAAAACAAAAAAAAAGAAAAGAAAAAAATAAAATACGTTGATATATAAACTAGGGATGGTCGCTCGCGATCGTTAGTAAATAGTATCAACATTCCCAGTTGCAACAAGAGGACAATGATGGTATTTAATTAATTTTCGTTCTAGTATAATAGACATTAATATAAAAAATAATATATAAATATTATATGTATTTACATATAAATATATAATTAATAATAATTAATGGCGATTTATATATTCAACAATGCGGTGATAATTTTAGACGTTTATAAACATATTTTTTAAATTATATAAGGAGACATCGACGATGCATGCTACTATTTCTCATGATAAAATTTAAATACACACAGATTGACGTCTTGGTTTATTTTCAAGTAGGTTTTGTTAAATATTTAATTAATGTTAATTAATTAATATACAATAAATGCCTGCGTTAATTAAATCCATTCATCCATGTATTGATTTATTTAATTTGTTTTCTTATCTTATTCCGAATTAGATAATTGTTATGAATATGAATTAGTTCATTTGTTGAAATGCTTCTGCTTGTGTTTATAAATAATATTACCTGTAATTATTATATGTAGCTATTTAGGTTGCCTGGCCTTAAGCGAGCTGTATCCCTGATATTTTATGTATACGTTTATGTTCCGCATTTATTTGTTGTGGTGTTTGATAAAATAACGTATATATAAATGCATTATTTAATCAGGCAATAATTAAATTTTTGTACTAATTAAAAATGCGAATTTCTTAAACGCGAAAAATTAATAACATTAATCAATATATTATATTATTTAAAAATGTTGAATATCAAAATGAAAGAAAAAATTGTGCGCACATGGGATGCGGGTGAGATATGGTTTTTTTTTTTAAATTTATATTTACTATAAATTTTGTAATTATTACTATTAATTAATAATGCAAAGCTTGAGACGCTTTTTAATATTAATCATCTGCGTTTGAATAATAATATTGAAATGTGGTATTAATATATGTTGAAATATTATAATCGTGTATCCTGCACGTTTCATCTAATGTAATTTAATTAAAATTACACCGATTGCTTTGTTAATATTCCGCTGGGCAATAATTCAATTTGATAGTTTTGTTTTAAGCTTAATTACGAAACGAGTTTTTTTTTTTTAGCCATGATTGTACGCCAATTTAATTTTCAGAGTCAAAAGGCCTTCGTGGAAACAAAAACAAGTATCAGATTTATTATTTGGATTTGATATTTTTTTTTTAAGTTTTTTTTTTAAAATCAAAATTATGATTACCACTTTCGTTGATGCTTTTAACAGTTTTTTTTTCAGTATGAATTCTGCCGGCCTCTATTATTAAGAAGCCTACAGTATTTAGTATAGTGTGATAATATTAATCGAACATAAATTAATAAAAAAAATTAATTTTAATTTTTGGCCAATTTAATCAAAAAATATTTGCCATAATTTTAGGGAAATGGCTCCAAAATAAATTACTTTATATTAATCTCAGAGTTATTTATGAATGTACATTAATCGGTGCATCATAAATACAATGATTTCCCATTAATGTTGCAAATCATCATTAAATACAAGCTGCCTCACGATGTTTACATTTAAGCATGTGCGTGAATGTTCATGAACGTATTGCATGGAGTATAAAAATAAATTACACAAAAAATTGTTTTAAAATTGATAATGATTGTGGTGTGACGTTAAGAATTTTTTTTTATTCGTCAATGCACACAATTGTTGTCTTTTAAATACCCCAAATGGCTTTTACATTCAGTTCCTCCTCTTCATTGCTCAATGATGCACCGATTAAATAAAGACAGAATATAGAAAAAAAAAAATAATAAATAATATTAAAATTATATTTTTTTATGCACTTATTTACAAATAATAAATGAATGTGAATTAATCTCATCACTTGCCTTCATCACATTGCCTTACAGATTCGCGTAGTGAACGCATTTCGGCAGGGCCTAGACTCGCGTTACGGCGAGCACAGCGGCTTGACCCTAGCAGAAGTACTGCGGAAACAATCATCGCTGAGCAAACGACATTCGCAGACGAGCAGCCTTGATTATGCGGACAACATACCGGATGAGCTCACAATACCTGAGATCGATGTTGAGCGGCTTTCCAGTCACAGTCACACTGAGACCGCAGTCTAAAATTAAGGCACAATTTTAATTGTAGCCCAACATCCATCATCACATCAACCACACATCACAAATAATTAATAAAAGCGAACGAAAATATAATCATTCATTGGATTTATAAAATAAATAAACAAACAAATAATATCAAGTCAACTCTCTCTGGACCATCATCACCATGCTGCTGCTCCTCATTGTGTTCATGGTCTGAAACGTGGGAGGAATTTCCACCATCGTTGACCATCACCAAAAAAAAAAAAACAAAAAATGATTCGCAATTATTATTTCTTGTGCATGAACGAAAATTCTATAAACAATATCTTGAGGACTCTTATAAGTGTGCGCGAACCGAAAAGAAAGGACAAAAACTAAAACAGACGACGAAACCAAATAGAAAATATGTGCGGTGATTTATTTGAAAAAAAAAAAAAAAATCAATCTCTTTATACACTTTTCCCATTATTCTCTCCCTTCTTGGATAATTCCTTCCTCTACTTATCCTCTATAAATCTTTATCAATCTCTATCTCTTATACCTAATACGTATATAGATAAAATAAATGCGTGCGTGATTGAATGCAAGAGGAAAGGGAAAGAATGGGCGGAAGAGACCTCAGATAATTCGCACACTCCTGTGTACGGAGAATAAAAGAAACTTGGCCAATTTGGCAAGTCGCACTGAGCTAGATTACCGACAACAAAAAAAAAATGCATCACTGCCTTTCTTATTTCAAACATAATTGTTCATTTTTATCATCATTATTGTTAATATTATTACTATTGTTGTTGATATTATTATCATTATCATCATAAATATTATTATTGTTATCATTTTACTGTCTGGCATTCACTTTATATATGTATAGATTGTACGTTTGACACTCATTGTTCTCTCTTACATGTGACATTATTTTTGTACGCATTATAATAATAATTTTTTCGTCAGTTTTTTTTTTTTTTTTTTAATCAAATGAATAATATTAATTTTTATCTCGTGAATAATGATATTATTAATCGAAAAATGTGTCTATATGTGAGTGATTAAAGATACGACGTCGACAACACAATTCCGGATTTATTTGTTTGATTTTTAATTTAGAAATTGTATAAATATTAATTGAATTTTTTTTTTTTTTTTGACGAGAAAATGAAAGATATATGAAGATGTATGAAGAAAAAAATAATAGGAAACTGGAGAGATTCTGCTTACGGGTCATTTTATGTCTCTTCCCGCCGAATTACTTTCTCTCTCATTCTCGCATTAATTCAAAAATAGTTTACACATTATATAAAAACTTTTTAAAAATCTCTGAATCCCTGTTGATTTATGTAAATGTATAAAAAAAAAACAAAGACTCCACACGCCTATTTCGTCGCGTAATTTAAAAAAAAAATGCTACAGTGTTATATGTGACTTAATTATTATCTAGTCATTCAATTTGTATCAATGTACTTCCGCGAATAACTATGCACAGGGGGTGCCTTAATGTAAAACAAAAAAAAAAGCAAATGTTTAAAAAAAAAAATTGTAATAATTGGAAACTCGTTTCTTCACGAGTGTGCGTTATACCTATGTGAGGATGATGAAAAAGTATGCAAAAATAAATGCTATCGTGGAGCGAGATTGTGTAATAAAAAAATAAAAAAAGTAGAAAATAATAACGAGATGATTAATAGAAAACAAAAAATTATTCGCACGGCGTGTTTACTTGTTAATAGCTATTTACTTGATGAAAAATAAAAAATAAATCAATAAAATAAAATAAATGATAATTTGTTCAAGTGTATCTGCCGCAGGAACGCCGTTAAAATTACGCTTAGGATATAATCCACATGTACAAGTCCAAGCGCTGAGGCGACGAAAATGAAATTAAAAAAAAATAATGGATAAAAAAAATTATTATGTACGATTGGTCATTTAAGTGTTAATCATTTAAGGTCTAGATTGTATTAATTATCTTTAGAATGAACAACAAGAAGAAAAAAACAAACAATGGATTATATAATTAATATCATAGACAAAATTGATAAATAAACATAAAAATCACATTTACAAAATATACATACATGAATACAAAAAAAAAAATTATATAAAATAAAAATGTAAACGCATGGCGTATGCAACGCATACACAATCACAACACAAATAAATACACATACATATATACACATACACAATTACTCAATAAAATAATTTATATAAACATAAAACGAATCCGTGGTGAAATATGAGATTTGCAGAAAGACAAAAATGCTGCAACGGTACTGGCTACCAAACTAGTGTATAATAGATTATTATTAAAAATAAAATTATAAACATATATGAAGAAAAAGAAAAATAAATAATGATAAATAAAAAATTAAAAAAAAAAAAAATAAAAAAGAGTAAATGACGATAATGAAAGGGGAAGAATTATAATATCACGTACTAAGTATGTGAATGCAACGAGGGTGCGAAGGGAAAGTATATAATTAATTGATAGAAAATGAAAAAAATATATATATATTACAAAAAACAAAAAAAAAAAAAAAAAAAAAAAAAAAAAGAACTCTATAGTGATTATTATTTAAATAAAAAAAAAAATCACGTTCATTTTTTTTAAAATAATAATGTGTCCATGACACAAACATTACACATGCATTAATTCACGATATAAAACCAGCGGTTATTTATCAATAAAGTTGAATTCAACACAATTGAATACGAAAATATAAACTAAAAATTTAAAAAAATAATAAATTTAAATAAAAAAAAAATTAAACAACAAAATTTACATTTAGATGTATCGCTATCGCGTTGCGTTTTCATGTGTCATTACGAATTTTAGTAAATGTCGCGTCCTCGTTGCGCCTCGCTATCTTGTTATACGACTTAGGTCGACTTAGTTTCCCGAGGCTCTTGAGAAAAAAAAAAGTAATATAATATTAATTATAATAATAATAATAATAATAATAATAATAATAATAGGATTAATATATAAATAAAAATTGAATTAGAGATTTTAACTTTTAACGATGGCCATTTTACATAGTGGAAATAATTGCAGATGATTAAAAAAGGGAGAAAAAAAAAAGAAATCAATAAATGAACAAGTAAAAAATGATGAAAAAAAATATAAATAAAAAAAAAAGCGCGTGGGGTCGCGAGATATAAAATAAAATTCGCGGCACACTATTGACCCTCGCGTCGTTCTGAGGGAGTACCTACTTAAACTGCCGAGATAAGATGCATATAAGCGAAAAAAAAAATATAAATATATATAAACACTGCGATCAATAAGAAAAAAAAAAATTGTAATGGTGTGTAAAGTAAAAAAGAAAAAAAATTAAAGAAACGATTGTATAATACGATGCGTATGATTGATCTGTCGTTCGAATCAAAGTGAAAAAAATATATATATTGTAACACATGATAATATATAAACAATGAACAATGAAAACTTGAATGTAATAATAAGTGAATGAAGAAGTAATAATTCTGAATCGTTAATGAACGCCAGAGAATAAAGAAAAAAAATAAAATAAAAGAAGAAGAGATATATAACAAACTCGGAAATAATAATAGTATAAATAAAAAAAAAACCAAAGTAATAAAATAAAATCACAATCACGGGAATTATTTAGCTCGCATGCACGTTGGTAAATTTGCTGCAAGTGTAATTAATTATTACGTAAAATCAACGAATTGAATCGATCGATGGTTATAAAAAAAAAACATATATATATCCGATCGACAGATCGAGCTTCGTCCCGTACTTTGCTATATCTACACACTTATTATAATTATATAATTATCAAAGAGCAAAAGAAAGAAAAAAAAAAAAAAGAAAGCAAGAATAAAAAAATCGCAATTTGGCCTGTTATTATTCCATGTTTGAGAAAAAAAATAAAATGAGAAATGTTCCGTCTTCGACCAGGCGTCAAATTCGGTGGCATCGTTATAGTTATATATATATTAAAAAAAAAGTCGTATATTATTATATTAAATCGAATATTTAACAATCGGTGCGAGTGCCATCGTTATCGTGTTATTTACTGTTATTGTTACATTTTTCGTATATATTTAAATTATTAATATTATTACTGACATCCTTATCGTTGTTCATCGATAAACATCCGAATAATCGCCTCCCTCTTTCTCTTTCACTCTCTATTTCCTTCCCTCCTGTTTCTCTAAACTCTAATCATTATCTTTAAAAACACAATTACAAAATAAAATATAAAAATACAAAGAGTATAACTGATGCAGTCAGTCGAGCGAACGAACGTTTCAAATCCATATAAGTAAATTTAGAAAATAAATATTTATTAATTAAGTTTTTAATTTTCCCATAAATAACATTTTTTTTTTTAATTCACTAATTTAATCCTGATTTATTTTTGCACTTGGGGAATTGAGAGATTTATAAATATATTTTTCTTTTGCGTATTTTTTTTTTATTTGTAAGATAAAAATATTCCGCCCGCCACTTTTTTCTTTTTTTCTTCACTTTATCTCTCATTCAATTCCTCTCCTGTATGAATAGAATGATATATTATTATAAATAAATAATCTATTCTCTGTTTATTCCTTCACAAATCAGTAAGTAAGTACTCCTTCGGAATGGATTTTATAACAATGAAAAGCAAAAAAAAAAAGAATATAAAAATATAGTTGAATGGATAATACAACTGCAGTTGTTATAATGCACTACATAAACAGTATATTACAGCAACGTTAAAAAAAAAAAAATACGCATACACGAGGGAGGGACTGGAAGAAAAACATTTATTCAATTGTGAAAAAGACGGGAGTAAATAATAAAAAAATTATAATTCACCACTATGTGTCTTGTGACTCGGTGATCGAACTAGTAAATTATTGAACAAATATGAATAAATAAATTTAAAAAAAATAAATTATTGTAAGTATTTATATTGCTAAGGGAGAAGAAGATGAGCTGTAAAAGGAAAAAAAAAATTAATCCGAGTGATCTCTATAAATTGATTTAAAAAAAAAAATGAAACTCATCACTCGCCAGTGAAAAAATGCGATCAAAAAAAAAAAATATTCTATAAATAAATAAATAAATAAATAAAATATTACTATTAAAATTCTCTTGGATACGGCCACTCCTGTTACTATTAACAATAAATATGGCTACTTGAAACCGTTATCAATATCTACTTAAACATAACTAGTAGAACGATTAATTGTACTGCTAATTTACGTCATTAATACGCACTAAATACGATTTATTCACAATTATAAGTGCGGCGTATGTATTATAAATACAAAACAAAAGAAAAACCAACACTTGAAATGGGAAAAAAAAAATACTAAAACTTTGTCATCTACCATTTAATCTCATTCATTCAAAACTAATTAATATTTTACGAATAAAAATGAAAAGAAAATATAATAATATTAATTATTATCACTTATTAATATTATTATCATGTGCTGTCGTTATTAAACATTGTGATCGACGTATTAAAATTTTGATGAATGAATTATAATGTTAAAAATACTCGGTACGATAAAAAAAAAATTATTAAATTACAAGGAACAAAAAATACCTCGCTTATCGAGTGTAGAGACGGGTCCAATGGGATCTCAACTTCATATACACTGGAAAAAATAGTGGAGAAATGAGTAAACGTTATGTTTTTAGCTATTTTATTTCTCTCCTTGTCGCCCAATCTCTCTCCCTTATTTTCCTATTTATCTATCATTCTATATTTTTTATTTTTCTTTTTAAATTTAATTTAATTTATATAAAAAAAAATATTACGAATTCTAATGCGTGTTCGTTCGCTCGCTCACTCTCAAATCATTAATCATTGACGTTGAAATTACATTTCAAAATCAAATTATAAAATTGCTAAAATGAAATATGAAAAAAAAAAATAGAAAAAAATTCTAGCAATATACATGTATGTATATGTTTATATATGTGTTAAATCTGTCTCGCCGTGGTTGGGACCAATTGTCTCTTGTATAATTTAATTAAGCTATATTTTGTTTTTGCAAAAACTCTTCCACGATATAATATCATCCTTTTTCCATCAATCGGTCTGTTTGAAGTGTAATATTCTTCTCTGCGATAAAAACTCATCGAAGAAAAAAATATAAATAAGAAAAAATAATTGATGATGAAACGACGAAAAAAAAAAAAAAAAAA
>JAQQBS010000002.1:20256608-20272477 GCA_030347275.1 Microctonus aethiopoides
TATATATATATATATATATATATATATATATATATATATATATATTTAAATAATTATCAATTTATCACATGTGTAAATAAGACCGCGAATGCATTATATATCCAAAATAAAAGTTGGTCGTGCAAAGTGCGAGTGAAAATAAATTAATAAATAAATAAATGAAATAAATAAATAAAAATATTGCAAACCAAAAAAAAAAAAAAAAAGTTATAACTTATGTAGAAAGAATTTTGCTTCAAAAAACAAAACTTGTAAATGTAAATAATAATTAATCGCTATTTATACTACTCTCCACTGAGTTTATTAATGATAATACAAGCCATGGAAGTTGCCGCATCTTTCAATCTTAAAAAAAAAAAAAAAACCTATCTCCAAATACCATAAAACGTAAAAAGAATAAAAAAAAATAAAAACATTCTTTTATTCGGTTTTATTTTACGACTCTCTTTCTCTCTCTCTCTCTCTCTCTCTTTAGCTGTTTTTTTCATCATCGTTTTGTGAAAGTGATTCTCACATCTTCTGTAATTAAATTTCAAACTTTAGAACGATATTCAAAATTATTTGAATTTTATATTTTATTCAGCGAAGAATTAATTAAATCTATTTTTTGTATATTTAAATTCTACCATCAGTTGTTTGCATTACTTTAGCTTGATTGTTAAATTTGAAAATTTTAAACAAACATTCGGTATAAATAGCAATATTGCAGTTAAATATATTTACAAAAGTTTTGAACATGATCAAAATAAACTCTTCAAGTATTCCTACTTCTGCTTTCAACGTGAATCATTTTCATAAACAAACTAACCTAAAAAAATTTTTCTACCAAGTAATAATAAAACAGTTCATACGAATTTTATATTACAATAAATTTAATTCGACGATATGAAAAATTAGTTCAACAATTTTTCCAGCATTTCTCTTATCGACAATTCTAGTAAGTCAATTATATTCAAATATTTAATTATTATCTATAAGTATTTATATATCCAAATATTTTTTTTACGTCAATAATAATACATATTAAACTTTCTTCCCTGCTTAAAGTTTTTAAATTAATAAATAAATTATACTACATACAGTAATATATTCACTCCATTACCAATTACAATACTATATTATCAAAATTCCTCCCCATAAAAAAATTAACCTCAAATAATAAAATATAAATTCAAGAACAAATTTCAAATATTGTTCCAAAATTAATACCATAACTTGCCGCATCGTGCGCTGATGACAACAATTTGAAAAACTCAAACATATCCGCCAGTCGGTAAAACAGATTCTATTCGACTCCAAAATTCACACACATGCCATCTATATATATCACTACATTAACTATGTATGTATATATATCCTAATGTTTACATACGCATATATATTTTACATATAAACATATATATATATATACAAACATAACCCAATAAATGTTGATTATGAAAATCTTTTTACATATAACTATAACGGAAAGGGCACAAGAAAACTCCGATACAGGTTTGGCTTCGAAGGATTACACATACATATATATATATATATACATCTGACGTAGGTGTTTTTCCTCTCTGTCGGAGAGTGAAGGGAAACCAAAGTGGTAAAAACGACTGCCTTGGACCGGCTTTGCCGCAGTGACCGGCTGTTGTCCGTGAGTGCTTCATTGCCAAATTATTCATGGCAATTTTCTCCTTTAAGTTGACAAATTATTTTTGAAGCTGATCCAATAAATTAAATTTTCATTTCAGCATTCATTCAAATCAATAACAACAATACCAACAAAAATATATCACACATTATTTACTACACGATAATAATAATAAAATAAAGAAAATTGATAAATACATTGGAAAAATCAAAGGAAGAAAAAAAAAAAAAAAAGTCTGAAAGGTTTACGCGCTTTTCCATGTCAACGACACGCGCTATTCAGCCAAGGCCAACGTGCTCCACCCCATGTAATTACAATCACATTGTTTTAAATTGCACATTAGATCAGTATTGGAAAGAAATATTTTTTTATTAATTCATTTGTGACAGATTTCAATAGCATTATTATTAATAGCAGCGGTAGTGGCGGTTACACACGTCGAGGAGAACAACAACAGCAGCAGCTGAGACAACGCCAAAGGTTAACATTCATCTTAGCTGCAATAGTTGGTGTGAGATGAGTGACCATGGGTGCATACACTTAAATAATTTTAAAGCTGCTAAGGGAATCCAACCGTACAAAGTAATACATTCATACTTTGTCACGAGCACATCAGCTGAGGCACGAATACGAAAGGTGTGATATTTAATACATATAAATATTCATATATTTGTACTTGGATATTTTTGTAAATGTATTCACAATTGTTTAATGTATTTATTCATTTTTTTCTCAGTGATATGAAGTATGTACCGGTATTACAGTCTTGCGCCCTTGTATTTTTTTCGAATTTTATCATATGATTTTTTTATGGCTGATGCAAATTTGTTTTTTTAATTTTTTGTTGGTAATTTTACCTGGGTAACACATTTTTTAACAAATCCGTTTATACTCATTGGTTATTTTGTTTATCAATATTGATAATAATTTATCGGGTATTTTGATATTTTTATGTCTAGTCTATTGGCTGTTTGAGTATATTGTTAGTTATTGATCTTACAATGTCAAGTGTTTTTTGAAAAAAAAAAAAAAAAGAGGTTTGGGTTGATTGTTGTATGTAAGATAATGGAAATTAAAAATAGTCATGTGAACACCCTGTATTTACGTATATACAAGTAAACTTGGCACTGTACATAAAAGAGTACACATTGACGATTCATTCATGTTCTCAGGGTCGAGTATTTGTGATTACATGCCCTGCTCCGATTTATTAAAAATGTTTCATTCACATTTTCGCTCATTATTTCATCTGCAGGATTAAAATAATTTCATTTTTTATTTTGTATTAATTTTTTCTTTCTTTTTAGGCAGTGAGCTGCTTATGCCACACGTGTAAAACATATAAGGATCGTTTACATTCTTGTTTACACTGTATATTTTTTGGTTGCTACGTAAAAGGACATATACAAGAGCATGCCAAAACGAAAAAGCATTTTTTAGGTAAGTTGTTGGCTTGAACTAAAAAAATTTGGTAGTATAAAAACATTTAATTAATTTATTTTAAATATAATTTCAGCGGTTGATTTGTGTTATGGAAATATTTTGTGTTTTCAATGTGGCGATTATGTTTATGATCGAGAATTATTGACAGTGGCAAAAGCACAATGGAGCGAATCTGCAAAATCTTTGAGTTTGGGTGAATTTTATCGAGCATGGGAGCCCACACAAGTTGAAGCCGATTTATTACGAAAGCATCCAAGACGACGACGTGTAGTAGAAAATTCAACGATTGGTAATAAATTACAAAATAATTTACTATTCATATATGTATAATAATTAAAATATTTTTCAATGAACAATTTTTAAATAAATATAAAATATTGAATTATTTCAGGATTAAGAGGTTTAATAAATTTGGGAAGTACGTGCTTTATGAATTGTATTGTTCAAGCACTAACACACACACCATTATTACGAGATTATTTCCTTGCTGATCGTCATCACTGCCCACAACCAAGTCGTTGTCTTGTCTGTGAAGTGTCACATCTCTTTCAAGAATTTTATTCGGGCAGTAAAGCACCATTAACTTTACATAAATTATTACATTTAATATGGACTCATGCACGACATTTAGCTGGTTATGAACAGCAGGACGCTCATGAATTTTTCATAGCAACATTGGATGTTTTACACCGACATTGTGAGGCAGCACCAATCTTAGTTAAAGACAACCCACATCATTGTAACTGTATTATCGATCAAATATTTACTGGAGGTTTACAAAGTGATGTCGTTTGTCAATCATGCAAGTAAGTGAAATTTGAAACAAGAAAATTGAATGAATTAAATTATTAATCTTCTTGAAAATTTAACTGGCATATTATAATTTAAAAAATTAATTCAACAGTGGAGTTTCAACGACAATTGATCCATTTTGGGATATTTCACTGGACCTTGGTCCAACAGCTGGTGCTTCTGCGTCCGATACCAATGGGGCGCCAACGTCATTGCTTGATTGTTTAGAACGTTTTACACGTGCTGAACATTTAGGATCAAGTGCAAAAATAAAATGCAGCAAATGTCAAACTTATCAAGAAAGTACTAAACAATTAACAATGAAACAACTGCCAATAGTTGCCAGCTTTCATTTAAAGCGTTTTGAACACTCCAGTATTCAGGATAAAAAAATATCCACATTCATTTCATTCCCAGAACAGCTCGATATGACGCCATTTATGTCACATAAACGCAATGGCAATAATAATAGTGCATCTATTGAACGATTATCTAGAAAAAATGGTGAAGACATGACATTTAGTGACAACAGATATTCATTATTTGCGGTTATAAATCATGAAGGATCACTTGAAACTGGTCATTATACAGCATTTATTAGACAACAAAGAGATCAATGGTTCAAATGTGATGATCATTCAATTACAAGAGCCAAATTGAAAGACGTATTAACGAGCGAAGGGTTAGTATTTTAATTTAAAGAAAAAAATGGCAATTTTTCTTCACCCGAAAATAATTAAATAAACAAATTATGAATAATATTGCTCAAACTATATTATTATTTCTGTTTCAGATATCTTTTATTTTATCACAAGCAGATACTCGAGTATGGTCGTAATAGTAAAATATGAGTACTCCGTTTCCGTAACTAATTTATTTATTTTGTTTATATTGACAAATTTTTTTACGTTGTAAAAAAAATATCCAACTCTGTGTAATATTTAAACGCCGAGAATTGCTTACCACTGAACGCTGTATTTAGTTCTTACTTGACTATAATGATAGATGTACATGTATTTCAATTGATGCATGTATATGTATAGATTTTTTTAAATACTTAAATGACATGACATTTACGTGTTTGTATAATCATGTTTCAGCGTGATGCGAATAACAAACGTGTGAAATTGAAATGTGAACACATATTGTCACAAAACGTTACAATATATATTTTATTATTATTCATTAATTATATATTTTTTTCATGTTTAAATGAAAAAAAATATAATAGATGTAATATTCATAAGCAATCATTTTAATTATGCTTCGACCATGAAATATGTAATCAAGAAAAATAGATATTTTAAGAATAGCTCAAATCTAAGAAAAAAAAAACCAATCCAATTATTTTTTTTTATTTGCGGAAAGGAATTTCATACGTTCTCGTATATAACATGTGTATATATAAATATACGTACGTTTAATGATTTATTTTCTCAATTGAAGACTGCATAAAAAAAAACATACACTGACGAAGGTTAAATAAATTATTATAAATAAATAAGGCTATTTGTCTTGTCGGGTAGGCTGTGTATTGCCATCCTTGGTCAGAACATTTTTGTACAAATAATAAAATTAAACAATGCATTGTGGGATGATAAGAATGTTATAAACATCCATACAAATACCAATAATACGATTAATTTTACCTGACTATACAATAAATTAACATATAAAAATTGTTTATTGTCTCTGCAATTTATATTTATTACATCATTTTTCATCAAAATAATTTCCAATAATCCCGCCAATAAATTACTTTATATATATAGAATAAATTTATCACATAAATATATTTTTTTTTACAAACATTCCGATGATTGGATCAATTTAAAAATATTCCTAATCATCTAATTTCAAATTAATAGTTGATAATCACGTTAGTCATATTTTTTCCATAAAATAACCTATAAATTAAAATTTTAAATACATTTTCCTATTTTAATTATTAACATACCATACATATACATAAATATTACAATAATATTACTATGTGATGTATATACTAATAAAAGTTAACATATGAGTTGTACCGCGTAGTAATGGAACAAAAATGGACGATGTGACATTAGGTTCGCACAGGTAAACAAATAAAAATATTGCTGCGCAATTGATAAAATAAATAAAAAATTGTCAATGAAATTATTCTTCAATACTTTTTTATTTATCTTAGATTAGTTCACATTGATCTTAAAGGAGCTCCACCACGAGTTTCTTACTTCGAAAAGGTAATAAATTTTGTATAATTATAAAGT
Source organism: Microctonus aethiopoides (assembly GCA_030347275.1). Classification (NCBI taxonomy): domain Eukaryota; kingdom Metazoa; phylum Arthropoda; class Insecta; order Hymenoptera; family Braconidae; genus Microctonus; species Microctonus aethiopoides. The sequence goes on from JAQQBS010000002.1 coordinate 20,262,738, forward strand.
AAACAAATAAAACAGTAAAGTACACATGTAATATTATTTATTCAGCATTCATTTAATATTCAATATTTAATATCAATTAAATTTTAAATTATATATTTAATTAATGTGTGTATTTCTTAATTGATGACAGTTATTTCCATTGTTGAGAACATGGGGTGCAACAGGACTTTTATTAGAATGGGAAGATACTTTTCCATATAATCGTGAACTACTTACAATTGGGAGCAATGGACCAGGCAGCATTGGAAGTGGATACACAACATTAGAAGCTCATCAAATCCTTCAAATTGCTGGAGATTGTGGTTTAGCTGTTATACCATTAGTACAAACTTTTGGTCATTTAGAAGTAAGGGAATAATAGTTAATTTGAATTTTACTCTGTTTTTACTAATTCAAAAAATTCAATGGAATATTGTAAAATATTTATTTAATATATAGTTTGTGTTGAAACATGATGAATGGAGATCATTGAGAGAGGTCAAGAATTTTCCAAGTTCAATATGTCCATCAAATCCAGGAACTTTACCGCTCATCAAATCATTGATAAGACAAATTGTATCATTTCATCCTGATATTCAATATTTACACATTGGGGCAGATGAAGTTTGGCATCTTGGTCTATGTGATGTATGCTCAAAACGTGCAAGCTCAAGTAAATATGGAAAATCATCTCTTTATCTCGAGCACGTACTTGCAATTGCACAATACATCAAGGAATTATATCCATGTTTGCGAATTATTGTTTGGGATGATATGATGAGATCAATTGATTTACAAGTTTTGAATGGTATTTTATTTTTTTAAATAAAATTAATATATTGAATTAATTTTTATGGTTTTAATTGAATTCAATACTTTTTTTTTATGTTGATTACAGAACATTATGTGGGAAAATACGTTGAACCAATGATATGGCATTATAATTCTCGAGAAACATTTTCTCTAACTCAAGGTGCAGAATAATAATTAATTGAAAAAAATGACAAAAAGTTATTTCTTTTATAGATTTTGAATAATATATTTTATTTTATTTCAGAACTTTGGAATAAATTTAGTTCAGTATTCACAAACATTTGGGCAGCAACGGCATTCAAAGGTGCTACTGGTTCATCTAGACAAGTTCCAATAATAAGTCATCATATAAGTAATCATGAAAAATGGTTGGAAGAACTTGGAATACATATGGACAAAATAAATGAATTTCGTGGCACTGCTTTCACTGGATGGTCACGATATGATCATTATGCAATGTTATGTGAATTATTGCCAACAGCATTGCCATCATTGGCATTATGTTTAAGAGTATGGTTACATGGTTATTCCGAGGAAACTCACAATCAAGTTGCCAAAAGTTTAGGTTATATTGATCATCCATTGCATATCAATCCACAAATACGTCCAGTACCAATTCCAAATAATTTATCATATCCTGGATGGCAATTAACCACTGGAATCGAATGGTTTTTGAATTTTAAAATTAAATGTGATAATACAGTCAACAGTGAACAGTTAGGATCCATTTATTTTTATTCACTAAACAATTTCTCATCAATTCGTTATTCATGTTATAAATATTTTATAATTGTTTTTTTTTATTATTTAGAATAATTACATGGATGAATCCTTGGCAAGTTGCGAATAATTTTACAAATCCAATGCAATTAGAGAGCCTCGTACCTGCAATCACCGAGTGAGTATAATTGAAATAAATAAATATTGGAAATTATTGTATATTATTACGATAATATTATAATTCATTATTTCAGATTACTACTCGAATTGTCGTCTCTGGAATCATATTTAAAGATTCAAATGGAGGCAATATTTTTTTCACCTACAATTGACGAGTGGACAGGTGTTCACATTAATCCGATAAAAATTAAATTATTGGAATTGAAACAGACAGCAGAGAATCAGATTAAAATAAATAGTCGATGAATGGAGACAAAATAAAATCATAATATTTATTGTTGTCCAGGTTGTAATTTGTCGTCATAATTGTCATCAATTTGATGTCATTTCATCGTAATTTTTAATAAATAACTTCACTTTACTACCTGGGTAAATTGATATATCATTAACAAAGCTAAAATTTGTAGAGATAAATGTTATATTGAATATATAAATTACTTATTATGTAATTTATATATGCATATTTTTGAAATTCAGTGTATCAATGAATTATCTTGTTCAATATAGCAGGATTAACTTTCCCAAAATTCTTTTTCAAATGATATTTCATTTTATTGAATTACTTGAATGATTAAATTAATTATTCGTTTAACATAACTAATTATAAATGGTCTACATATGTAAACTAGAGAAAGCCAAAAAATTGAGCTATTGATATAATATTTTTGAAAATAATGAATTTATTTTATCCATATTCCATTAAATGTAATAAATACAATTGACTTGTATATTTATGCATATTAGAAAATTTTAAAAGGAGAAATTATAAATATAATATATTCATTTATCCTTATTTTTTTCAAATTACGGATGAAATTGTTGCATGTCATATATCAATGCAACTTATGCATGCTATTATAATAAATAAATAGAATTTCAAAATTAAATTTCATATCGACAATACAATATTTCATAAAAATTTAAATATATCTCTAAAAGAAAAAAAGTTCAAGCTATAAGTTAGAGAAGCAGAAGCTTTATTCATAAATCTTTTTACGTCCCAAATTTTTATTTTTATTAATTATTTTGTTATCAATCTGATATATTTGGTGTCATTTCCACTGTTCAAACTTTGAGCAAAAAATTCACAACAATTCCTCATGATAATCATGAATAATTGGTCATTGATGTACAGTAGAACCTCCTTGCGGTCAAGTCGAGATCGAAAAACCTCTTTATTGTGATTGCGATATAAAGGTAAAATACATTCTCATTAAAGAGGTTTTACTGTATTGACAATTTTTTTCTTTTCTTGATTTCAACTAGCATGATTAATATTGAACCAGCATAACCATAATATTCCATAATTATTAAAATTAATTCTTAGTAGCGTGAATTTTATAATAATGAATCAGTATTTCCATTTTTAGGTTAGGAGTTCCAGGCATACCTACACTGCTAAACAATTCAAATAATGCCTTCCGTTAAGAGAACTTTGCCAAATATTCTAATAACCGGTAAATAAAATTCACATATAGTATTTAAATTTTATGTATCTGTATATATCTGTAATAATTATTGTATTAAATTAACTACAGGCACACCAGGTGTTGGTAAGAGTACTATGGCTAAACAATTAGCTGAAAAAACAAATCTTATTTGGCGAGATGTGAGTAAATTAGCAATTGAAAATGAATGTTTAGAAGAATATGATGAAGTGTACAAATGTCCAATCCTAGATGAAGATAAGGTGAGCATCAAGATTGAATTAATAATTATAATTGAATTTTCGTTCAATAATAAATTTATTTTATGCAGTTATTAGATTGTATGGAGGAATTTATGAGTAAAGGTGGAAATATTGTGGATTATCATGGCGCAGATTTTTTTCCAAAACGTTGGTTTGATATAGTATTTGTGCTCCAAACTAATAACACAGTTTTGTATGATCGATTAACTGCCAGAGGATATACAGGAAAAAAATTGGAGGACAATTTACAATGTGAAATATTTGGAACAATACTTGAAGAAACAAAATCGTCATATAGCAAAAAAATTATTCATACATTATCTAGTAATACAGAAGAAGAAATGGAAGAGCATATAAATATGATATGTAAATGGACAGAGCAATGGATAAATGATAATAAAGTTTAATAAATAAAGCTGTGATTAATAATATATTTCAATTTTCTACTCTATAATTTTTAATTATTAAAATATGTAATACATTAACTGATTATAAAACAAACGATAGAATTATTTGTTTATTCTTTTATTCTCATTCTGCTATTCCCAAATTATACTTTGTCTTTTTTAATCGTTCATTCAAAGTATTATAATATTTCATTCGTATTATCATCATACGTGCACGTTCAATGTCTCCATGATCAAAAGCATTGGAAATTTGTCTGCAATAATAAAATTAAATTATTTTAAATAAACTGATTATAAAAAGAGATAGTTGATTAATGAATTAATCAAACTAACTTTGATAATTCTGTCAATATTTTATTAGTTTCTGCTGTCAGTGTTAATAATTTATCTTTATTATCCGTTGCTTCTTCAACTTCCTCATTGCGTTCCATAATCTCCATTAGAAATTCTGGCTCCAAACTTGTTGTGCCTTCTGATATTGTTATATTGTTCAATTCTAACAAATAAATCCCTCTTTTAAGAGGATTAGATAAAGTTGTATATGCTTTATTCAATAAAGCTGATAAATTTTCAGAGTATTCTCTTTCTTTCTATAAAATAAAAATTTCAATTTCAAATTTAATTTCATATTAGCATTAAAATTAATAATATATTGATATAAACAAATAATCTCACCTCACTTTTATTTCCAAATCTATCTGGATGCAATATATTTTGCAATTGTCTATATTTATCATGTATTTCTTTATTATTTACATTAAAGCTTTTATCAATTCCTAAAATTTTGAAATAATCTAATTTTTCTGGTGGTTCTTGCAGTGTTTTACACACTTGACAAAATAATTCAGATTTGAATGGAAAATTACATTGCCAACATTTTTTTGGAATATCACTGGAGTACAATGATACTCGTGACAATTTTGATTCAAATTCAACATCTTTTTTTGCACAAACAGCATGGATTTTCTGATTAGGTGACTGACAACAATTCACCATTTGTGTGCAATTATTGACACAACGATTGAGGTTACGGCAAAAAATTCTTGTTCCCATTTCGCACCTACAACAGAAAGAATAATTCAAACATATAACCTCAATTGATATAATTAATTTCAAATCACATAATAAATACCATATATAATTTACCCTTATTATAAATAAATAACAAATATTTATTCACATAAAAAAAAAACAGCAATCTTATACTACATTGAACCCATGCGAATATTATAACCTATGCAAATTATCATGATTAATAAATCTACTTTACCAACCGAGAAAAATATTTTATATACATAGCTTCAAAGATGGCGACACGTAACAATCAAATTACTGACGCATCATCAATTCATTTTACAAATAAATGTAATCCAAATCGAATCAGTCCATCACACTGATTGTAAACGAATAACAATCACCCAGCAAACAAAAATAATACACACAAACACTCGACAAATGATTTACAACAATCCTAACCTCAAATCAAGAATATGACTGCCCAAGTATTATCACGTATTCAATAGTATTATCCTCTAAAAATACTGTATAAACTCAAGCGAAGCACCTTACAAACTGAACAAGTAAGTTCTCATCATCATCGACAAACAAATTAAATTCTTTAAATAAATTAAAATACATTTTACAAATTAGAAAACTTTAATATTCATTTTTTTTCTCTCATCAATTACATTTGAATAGATTAAACAAATTCAAGAAAGTTTGGACTGAACACAAACACTGCCAGTGAGTATCATGCACAAATTGAAAGCTGCAGTATACATACCTACAAGTGCAATTGATACATAAACTATATACACAAGGATATATACATTTTACATGTATGTATACACTAGCATACTTGGAATATATAAAATATCTAGGGGGTGAAAGAGGAGTCAGTCTTTGGGGGTTCGATGTATATATTGCTAGAAACATTGAGGGGATGACGGAAGTTGTGCAAGTGCGGCAAAAAGCTATCGTCAGTGTAGTCGTGTTACGGCCAGCGAGTACGTCGTCCATATCGTGAATCCGTCATTCATCCTATTATCCACGTGCTTCATATTCAAATATATATAAAAAATTGAATAGATAATGTAGGTTTATATATTTGTATATAACGTACGATTTTCTATATTACATGTTGATGAGTTTGCGGATATTTCTCTTTGCGCATATATGCACGTGTATACACGTCTGTCCAAGCATGCCATTGTGTTTATATTATTCGTGACTAACATTTGTTCACTGAATTATGTCATTCACATCACTGTATTTTTACCACTGGACTTCAAGTAAGTTTACCTTTATATCCATGGTTTAATACATATAAATATTGTCCACATATGTGTATATACAAATGCATATAAACCATGTAACAAAAGGGAATTTTAGTCAAATTCCAAAGTTAATTTAAGGGATTACATACAAATTAAAATTCAACATGTATTATGAATATCTGCACTTATTTATGTATGGGTATATAAACTATACTTTGACATAGAATTCGCGTGACTTGTAACACAAGTATCGAACGGCTAATCACATCTAGGTCGTATATAAATATAATTTTTATGTATTTATATATAAAAAAAAAGCAATAACAATATATTACAGCTATAGATTTACCTTTAAAAATTTTACTTCTTAAAGGTGAAGGTATAATGTAACGTTAAAATATTATAGCTATTATATATTTTTCACTAAAATTATATATAATATCCGTATATTTATGTTAACTTGATAAAGTTATTTAATATCATGTACACATGTATATAGTCTTGCGTGTTATGGGTTCATTGTTCTCAGATATATATATATGTTAAAATCAACGCTATGGCATTTTATTTTGTGATAGACACAAGGGGACAGTTTGAACGTCGTTGAGGAAACGAGAATTTTGTGGGTTTGCTGTAATAGGATGACTATGGATTCTTTGTCTGTTTTTCTGCATTTATTTCTATACATGTATACACTTGTGTATTGTCAACTGTTTGAATTATCGAGGGGGTATTGAACTGAACTCGACAAATATATAAAATGCAATATGACTCACAGAGAATTAATATAATATAGATATAGATATATAGTTGTATAAAATTGTAAGAAATAAAAGTAAGAAAAATGCATTATTAAATGCGTTATGTCGTTGAATTTCTAGTCTAACGTATTAGATTGAGGGTCGAGACGACGCGCAAGGGCTCGAAACTTCGAGGGGTAAAGTCTCGCCAGTCTGTTCGTGTATAAATATATGTGTAACATGTACGTGTTGTATAGTAGATCGTGTTGGAGGGTCAGGGATTGCGTTGTCTCTTTTTTCTGTTGTCTCTCACTTGCACTCGCTTGTATTCGTTCGCTTTTACTAGTTCATCCCCCCCGCAATGCGGGAAGATAACCAAACCTGTATACCACCCCCTGTCGTCATAGTAACGGCACTGCCAACTGTGTTCATGAATATATGTATACATATATATATATATGTACGAGCACTTTCAATTTTACTGCGATGAAACACTAAAATTTTTGAATATCAAAAATATTTGTTTTTTATTAAAAAATTTATCACTTGTCATTATTTTTACATTGTCCATATATATATATATGGATATTTTTAATCATTTTTTAAATATAATTTTACTTTTGTATTTTTATTTTGATGTTTTATTTATGATGTAAGTGGAAGTTTTATGATTTTAATTTTGTTTTATGTTACTTGAGGATAAGGTGGAAAATGCAGAAATTATTGAGCCGGTGACGAACTGCAGTAATGCTGTTGACTCAAGGACCATCAATAGTAACGATTGCAGGCACTGTAGAGGAAGAAGAATACGCTATAAGCGAAGCAAATAGCGGTCGATATGATGGATATATAACAGATCATACTGATCTTGGATCTGAAATTGATATTGATGAGTCTGAATATAGACGTCAACTTCTCAATGACGTTAGTTATAATTCAATAATATAAATTATATTTATAATTTTAACAAATATACATTTGAATAATTGTTTCGATGAATTCAAAATTAATTATTTAAGTAATTATTTATTGTAATTTTTATTTAGAGATGGCGAATGCTATTTGATAAATTCGATCCAGAGGGTTTTGGCGAGATTCCACGTGATGATTTTCTTCAAGCGCTCACAAGTGCCGAATGGCAAGCAGAAATTCCATTAAATAAACGTGATATTCTTCATGTACGTGTAAAAGAGTCCCATGCTGATGCAATAACATTTCAAGATTTCGTCAATGTGGTGAGTTTTTCAAAATAATTATAATATCATTAAATATTAAATAATTAACATTAATATTTATATTTAATACTACGACTAAAATATTCAATTGTTACAGAGTACAATCATTTTATACATTTAATAATGTCTATTATTTAATCGTGTCTATAAAAAAAAATATTCATATAAATACTAAACGGTTGCACTGAATATTTGCCTGCTTAAGTGCTACTTAAAAAATACGAAAAGTATATATTTTATCCGCATTAATACTCCACCGTTGAATGCGAACAATATACCTGTATACGTATACGTGAGATTTACAAGAAAAATCTCACAGTTAAATGCAAAAATTTGTCAAGTATTCTCCACTACTATAATTTTTGTCGTATTTACTTTAGCTCCAGCTATTCCAAACTAAGTTACCTCTCTTTTTTTTTAATGGTTGCGTTAGTTCTCTTACTCTCTCACACATCGTTCATCTTCGTGGTATGCTTTGTTAATCGCTTATTTGTCAAAGCTGAAAAACCCGAGTAAAGAATTTAGTTTGGACAATAGCGAGCTAGCCGGTAGCTAAAGCTATACACACAGAGAAAAACTTTTGGCTGAGATAAATATCAGGACAATAATAATCTTCACTGTGGTTTTTCCACTGCGTTTACATCCGCTAACAATTTCCATCATGCTTTTCTTTAGTTGCCCCTTTTTTTTTTCCTTATTCTTATTATTATTTTTCTCTTTCTTTTTTTTATTTTTGTCGTCAGAGAACTGTCAACAAGGGACTCGTTTATGTATATATGTAGCACACGGTAGTGAAGGAAAAAAAGTAAACGACTAAACGTTTTCGACATTGAGTGGCGTAAAATTGGCCGGACAATTCACAGTGTATAAATGTTCAATTGAGAACTACTCAATTTTATGGCAGAGTTTTGTTTTTTTTTTTTTTCTATTTGAACGAAAACTATTCTATTGGAAATAATAATTCGTTCAATTATACTGCATATTCAATATTGAATATATAGGTGATGTTATTGACGTAATTGTATATTATTATTGTATATCTATTGATTACGATCATATGCTAGATATATAATATTGTAAATGTCTCGGTGGACAGCTGTCATTCTTAATTTTCTATATCAATTTTATGTGCTTTGTAGATGATTGCTATTCAATAGACATTTTCTCTTCCGGTCATTTTATTTATTTATTATTTTTTTTTTTTCGGTTTATAATTTCGTCACCAATATAAAACGAACTCACATTTGTCGGTCAAGCCAAGTCGACCGTTGAAAGGGAAAATAAATGGTTATATATAAGTGCATGTGCACTTATTCGAACGTCGACGATGAGAATTATTAGACTGAACTGAGGCCCAAAAGTGCCTCTTCAATGACCCATTGTCGGTGGATGGCACAAAATTACTGGGTTTGTATTCATATGTGCATTTGTAATGAGGGCGTTTTTGATGGAGAACCATGAAAAAAAAAAATGAGAAATAATAATTGAATAATATGTTTCCCATTCTTAAAAAGCGAAAAAAATAAGAAAAATAAAAATTGACAATGAGAAATTATATTTGGATTTGAGAATAATTTATGTGAGTGAATTTAAATTTTTACCAATGTTTATATATACATGTGTGTATATATATGTTAGAACATTATCATGAGAATGCTCCATTGACTCGTCAACATTCGAATTCACACCAGCACTATTCA
>JAQQBS010000002.1:20275066-20317540 GCA_030347275.1 Microctonus aethiopoides
AAAAAAAAAAAAAAAAAAAAAAGAATAGAAAATATGACCATTCTAAAACTCAAGTTTGACATATTTTACCTAGTCTTTCTCTGCGTTCTTGTTCACGTCTTTGCTTTTATCTTATCGCATATACGCGGGGGCCTCAAGTGGACCCAAAGTCGTCGGCGCGACAACGTCCTTGTCTTCGAATTAAAAGCTCGATAGGCTTACGAGTGTGCGCGGCCCACTCTCAGAATTTCGTGGAAAGACCGCACGGAAAGTAAAAAGGTATTCAGTGGCGATTGCTGATGGCAGTCGCTCGCTCGATCTGTCGTTGTCGTCGCTCTCTCATCGTTTTTGTTGCGTCCATGTATATGCATATACATATATATATATGATACTGTCGTTTTTCTTATCTCGCTCTCACGTTCACTTCAGAAACGGCACTTAATTAGGGGATAATAGAAACAAAACACGTCCAATCACGAAACACTTGAGATATAAATGGTAAATAAATGCGTGTGGATAGCGAGTGTGATTATAAAGAAGAATAATATATTTATTAGTAAAGACATTTACATATACTGATATATATGTATATAATGTGTTTATTTATATGGCTAGTGTGTATATAAATATTTATATGTTGTGGTTTTAGACCTCCATGGCAGTCAATATGTGAAAAAAGAAAATTAATAAAATAAATAAACCCTATAGAGAGAAGAATCATTTCCATACTTGAATAAACTTGAATCATCACTATGAGAGAGAGAGAGAGGGAGAGAAAGAGGGAGGGAGTATATCATAGCATATCCAACAGATAAAAAAAAGTTCGATTAATTTACATTCATATAAATAACTATCGAAGACACTGCGTTTTATTTATTTATTTATTAATTTATTTATATTATTATTTCATATATATTTTTTTTTCATGCTGCATTTATACGTTGTTATAAATATATATTATATGTATAACCACAAATCGCACAAGGGAGCGAGAGTAAAAGAGATCAGTGAAGAGGAAGAGGGAAAAAAACTGATTAACGAGTCAAATGGCCGCGAGGAGAGGAGTAGTTGAAAAAAAAAAAAAAAAAGGAGCTATAAAAGGGACAAGAAGATGAGCATCGACTGAAGAAATAACTTTCCTCTCTTTCTCTCTCTCACACTTATTTTTTATTTTATTTTTTGTTTCTCGTTTCTTTTTCCTTTTTTTTTTTTCTTTTTTCACTTCCATTTGAACTACTCCGGACTGGCGCCGCACGGACGAGAACACGGTGGAATCCTCATCTCTCACTCTCTCTCATTCTCTCATCTCGCCTCTCATATATATATATACCAATACAGGAATCTGCTAGACGCGCATATATAGGGAGGGAGCGATCGGCTCGTTATCTCTGGATCGCGATCGTCCCACCCGACCGCGAACAACACGCGGCTTCTCGCCGAGTTTGGTCGTTGTATATATGGCAAACGAAGAAGACTCTCCGGAGAGAAACTCTTAACGGCGTGCCTTTCTTTCTCACTTCTTCTCATTGATTCTATCTCTATCACTCGCCTATATGTATAATATACATATATACATACGTGTGCTTGCGTGTTGGTTGAAGCCGACACCGCCCCTTGGTCAGAAATAATCATGGAAGATGAAGAATAATAAAAGAAAAAAAGAAAAATGAAAAAAAAAAAATAAGAAAAAAGGGGTGCAAGACTTAAAGTGATATAGAGACAGGTATTTACGTGTCTGAGTTTATATAGTCTGCATACCGATTGTGGGTTCTCAAATATATTTTAACCTTCCACCACACACGTGCAGTATATATATGTATCAACAAAAATATTATCGTCATTGTCGTTTGTTGGGGTTGTTGTACAACCCTTATAGCACTGCTGCCATCTGTGTTGGGGTTGAAGCAACTACATAACACAGTGAGTTCATTTGAAGACTTGATATTAATCTGGCGAGTGGCGCTTACTGGGGGCGATAAAAGTTACCAATTCAAACCAATGTTTATATACAAACGCACACACCACGTTAGATGAAGCATTTTCAATGTCAGTGCAGCGCTAAATCTACAGGTGTTTTTATTTCAAAACTATGTACATAAATATATATATATATATATATATAACTATATATATAAATGCGTTCACATCTGGTCACGTTTGAGAGTCGAGCTTGGATGCATTTTTATTTGAATTGTGCACATGGTGCGAGCACCTTTTTTTTTTTTTTGCCGCAGCTTTATTGGCATATACGTTTATATATATATATATATGTGTGTACATTTACGTATGTATGTGTGTATGTATACATACGTATAACGATATAGAGTCGTTTATCGGCGAGGTAAACGAGTCTGTGCTTGTTTTCGACCACCCTCACTTTGGTATATATAATAAAAGATAGATGTATATTGTATATACATATGCTGGATGTGAATGAGTGGGGGAGGAAGAGTGAAAGAGTGACGGAGAAAAAAAGAGATCGACTCTATACAGTATGTATGTATATATACATTGTATTAATATATAGGTGGGTGTTTGGATATATGTACAGAATGAAAGATAGAGGGGAAAGTGAGTAAAATGAAAGTAAAACGAAACGCGCCCGTTGTCCGTGTGGCATCTCGCCTAATAACGAGATGAGCTACAAAACCTTTATATTCTGTATATATATAGATCCAAGAAATATATTCACCGCACAATCACATGTATGTGCGGGCTCGCGCGAACATTTCATCGTTTTGCCCTCAGTCCAACAACAGAATAGACATATTGCTAACTGGCCTGGTCTGCAGGTATAAAAAGCAATATTTCACATAAAAGTAAAGGAAAATAATGCAACGAGCGACAAACGACTCGTTATATGTATACACACTGAATATATATACATATATATACATATGGATATATATAAATTCAGCCATCGTCGTGTCTTTTGATCACACATACACGTTTGTGTGTATATTTTTTTTTTTTTGCCTCGACACCAATGCTACATTTATATACACAGTTACGAATATAATGATTGCACTATGTGAGGTACGACCTTATGTATATATATATATTCAATTCTGTGATCTTTTTCATTCTTTTTCTTTTTTTTTTTTATTCGAAATAATGGAGAAGAAAGAGCAATAGAAAAATACTGGAAAATTATAACAGAAGCACCTCTATATATTCAGTGTAAAAATAAATGACTGCATTATATATTTTTTCTTCTCTATATACCTTTTTAAATATATATGTATAATATATTTTTGCGTGTGTCTGTGGAGATTGTCACATCATCATTATCATCATCACCCACTACTATATATAACTATCTATATGCTATGTACATATAATAAATATATACATATAAAAGACACTGAGTAATATATTTTTTTTTCTTCTTTCTTATATACTCTGGAGGGCATTTTTACGTACCATCTGTCGGCGAAGCGGTCCCGCGACAAAACAAACAACTCGCCAATTATCCCGGGTGATTTTCAGTCCTGCTCACCATTATTTGGACCACCCTCTTGACAAAAGCACCGTTTGCCATTTTATATCTTTCTCTCTGTCATTCTCATTTTACTCAATATAATTTTATCTTTATGTAAGTATAAAAATATATATATATATTTGCCTCTCTGTTCCTTTGTCCCGCTGGAACGATCAACCATTTCGCCTCTCTCTGCTCCTCTTGCCCGAACACTTCAACGATGTGGTCTCTATTTAGGCCTGGTTTGCCGCGCGCGCCTACTTATATCCACATACAAATTCCACGGGTTTAAAGTGGACACGCGGGCGCCGCGCGCCAACACACACACAAGTTACCTGGCGTTTTTATTAGCACGTTCTCGCTCTTGGAGAGAGAATCATTTGTGCACGGTATTATTGAGATATTCATATGCATATATAAGTATATATGCAGTATAATATACACGCACAAATATTTATATATATATATATATATAAGTATAATATATTTATTTATATTGGCATATTGGCAATCGAAATGCGTTGCTGGGTGGATTTAATATATGTATATTTATAAACGACAATGTTGTGTAGCATTCCATGGTGACGCGCCCATGGCGCACTATATATCCAAGCGTGTTATTCGTTCTGGTTATATATTATATGGTCAGTGCATCGTCGTCGCGAACAGAGAGACACGTTCGAGGCCACAACTTCAAGGCCCAGCTCCCTTATAGACCTCTTTATAATACTAACACCACGTTGGAATTATATTTTTTTCGTGCCTGGACATATATTGAAGTGAAAATTTAACACTACACAGTCGAGCTAAATATTTTTCTGGTTATTTATAAATAAATTTTTTCTATACAAAAGTGAAAACGTGACAACGCAAATGCGTATACGCACCAGCAACTTTTATTGTTCTGCAATATTTCCCTTTTTTTTTTTTTTTTTTTTTTTTTTTTTTTTTTTTGTCAGGTTGTTTGGTGGTGGCAGCGGTGACGATGCGCACTTTTCAATGAAACTGTGGGTGGCAATACCTTGACCGAGTATATAGATATATACAGCTTAGGTTATATTATAACATTATATAAAGCGCTATGGAAATTATGGGTAAAGAATTTATTTAAGAAGTAGACAATTTTAAGGGTCGTTTAATGAAAAAAATATTTAGAGGATGGACAATTAGGTTTAACTTATTCCAAATCACGAATAAGCCATTATGAAGGAATTTATGAGGTTCAGCTATGGTGACACCTGAACAAAATAGAAAATCCCATTTTGTGTGGGTTATAGTTTGTCAATTTAAATTTTTTAATGGTTTATCCAAAGTTTGAGTGTCATGGTTAAATAAATTAACTAAGAAGCACAACTATAACTGCAATTATTTAACCAACACATTCATCAGGACATTTGAAAGTAATATAATAGTATAAGTGAATGGGATAATCTATAAGAAGCATATATTATAGAAAGTGAGATTATGTATTGAGTGAGAGGTGTCGTTGTGCTGTAAATAGTACTTGTAAATGTCTGTATACATATCACAGTACTTGTATATAATTGTTCTTGCAAAGGGATATGCATATATATTATGTATGTACTGCATATAGTATATACATTTAAGGAGAAAGAGAGTAAGAGAGAGCTGGTAAGAGATAAATGCATTGTCAGTGTGGCACTACCAAACACCTGATCCTATACTTGTTCAACGAAGCAAATGGTGAGAATGACCAGAATGCCAAGCGTGCCCGTAGCTTGCTCCTGGGGATTACTCAGGCAATAGTGTCCTCTGTAGTATAATACTACTCCATTTCGCTTGTCCACTTCTCTTACTCATGTGTTGCAACTAATATGCATGTACAATTTACACGTATTTCTATTTTTAAATCTATTTTTTTTTTACTCTCTAAATTTATTTTATATTATACAAATATATATTTATACATGTCGTAATGTATATAAATTTTACGATGTACGTACATGTATAATATTTATTGGATAATGATTTTTGTCTAATATTTTATATAAAGGTTATATGAATTATTAATATATTTTTTTTTTTTTTTTTCGTAAAGAATCCAATGAATTTTTGATATTTTATTCATATTTGAAAGTTTTATTCATTTATTTGTTAATTTATTATTATTATTATTTCGAATGGATAAATTGTAATTTGTATATGAATCTCGTTTGTACACTGAGAGAATTTTCGATTGAATATTAATAAATCATGCAAGCCAGGGGCATGACAATATTTGATACAAAAATTACTCTGTAGTGGAGTAAAATATATTTTTAATTCGCGTAATATTTATATTTCAATTCATATTCAAAAATAACTAATTGAAATGTGTAATTTTCTATTAAATATTGTCATATCCCCGGGCTTACTATGGGATACGGCGTAATATTTATTATTCGAAAATTCTCTCAGTGTATATAGTTTATGTATAATAGAATTTGAAAAATTTCACTGCAGCTGATGCATTTGAATATATAAAAACACACGAGCTACATTTTCACTCAATCTGCACGAACGTGGCAGCCGCTTTTCACCTTTTCAAAGAACCAAAAACACATTATACACACACATACAAGTAGAAAACCCCTTTCATTGCTTTATATATACAGATATAAATGCGAGCGATGGAAAATCATGTCACAATTTTTCCCTTTTCTCCAATTTGTATATATATAAAATATTTTTTTTTTTTTTGCGTTTACGGGCACGCCTGCATCAATTTTGTCGACGACAAAAGAAAAATATTTCGATTGGTCGCGTCGTCATCAATCGATATTGAGACAGACCCCTTTTTGCATGAGTCGTTGGTATATAAATTGTGGTTAACAATTGAACGAAACCCGATATGTCACATACACGCACGCGCGCGCATATGTACATCGGGGTTGAGTATATAACGCCAGGTGCAAATAGTCCATAAGGGGGTGTATAACTCTATACAACCATCAAACACCATCAGCAGACGTTGCAAAGATACGACAGTCGGGTGGAAGAAAAACCTCAGAGGGTCGTTTTCGACCTGTCCAAAAATTATTTACATATATATTTTAAACTCATAATATTATATACAAGACACACATGTATAAATATACATATAGACTTCAAGATATTCAAGCGCCAGATGTTGCAAATATAGTTAGAAATAAAATTCAATTGTTGCACGCTGATGCACATGTATACTTATTAGGGTAGGCCAAATGAAACTTTGAATTTTTTTTTCTTTTACTATAATGAAAATACTGTTCAAGGTGACCAGAAAATGAGCGTGTGAAAAGAGGAGCTCTTAATTTTAATATTAAGAGGTGCCCCAGCGTGATTTTCGATTTCCCATTTAAATAACATGGGAATTTTTTTTTTTTTTTTGGATTTTTTTTGCGTTGTAGCGAATTCTTATGTTGTAAAAATCAATACATATCCTTATAGGAAATCGAGTGATCTACAAAAAAGGTCCTATATGATTTTTCGCTAAGTCAACTCGTTGAAAAGTTATTCGAGGTTAAAGTTCAACCTCAAATGATATATGATCACTTTCACAATTTTTTACACGTTATCACAAAATATTTGTCCAACAACATTAAGTATCGTATTTTCCGTGACTTTTTTCGTTTTTATTCTACAAATTTGTAGAAAAAAACTCATATTATTCTGCACGTTTCAAATAAAAAGCATTGAAAAATAATTTTAATGAAATTATTGATCAATAATCGTAAAATTTTTATTTCGTAAAAATGTTAATGTTTTAGTAGAGAATACTCAATGAACCTCGCAAATAATATGATATTTTATGTTGTTGAGCCATTATTTTGTGATAACGTGTAAAAATTGTGAAAGTAATTATATATCATTTGAGGTTGAACTTTAACCTCGAATAACTTTTCAACGAGTTGACTTACAATTAGCGAAAAATCATATAGGACCTTTTTTGTAGATCACTCGGATTTCCTATAATAACACACATATATACATATAATAAGTATATATAATTTTCTTATTTTATCTACGAGTGAAATATCGCAGTTGTATGAAAGATTTGCGAGGGTACGTACAACACCATACACAACGACTGAATTGTTCGTTCACCTCACTAGATTAGAAGCCGCCCGCGGACGCGCGCGTATACGAACGCCGACAGGGCGAATAAAGCGCCCAAACAAACAATGCGGCTTCCCCCCAGATGTATCCGGTTTCTTATTTCACCGGATAGCCATCCGGACGCGTGCCCCCGCTTCCTGTCTCTCTTTTTCTTCTCTCAAATTTTTTTTCTTTCTTATCTTTATCGCAATATTCCGTACGCGTTATATACACATATATACACGCCGTATACGTATAAAGCGTTCTTTTACTCACCACATATATCCGTGTGCGCTGCAATTTTTCAATAGTAAAACTCGAATTATAACCCGCCCCAAAAACCGATGAAAGCGCCTGATGGCAATGAAAGGCAATTCGATCGCAATAGATGGGTATATAATACACACAGCAACAGGCCCTGCACATATATACATCAGAGTGCGCACTTTAAAAATCGACAAATAAACGAACGTTAGCTGGAGTATGTGAGGGAGTTTATACAGTCGTCGGGGGAAGCAGGAAACAGCTGGAGATCGCGTATATTGGAAGAGAGAGAGTGATCGTCGCGTGCCCAGAAACCAGCTTCTCTTCCATCACTTCAAACTCCCTCTCTTTACTGTCTCAAGGACTCTTGTGAGTACGCCCCCGCGCTTGAATAAATGTAGTCTCTCTCTATATACACATTAATATCACCATATAAACATATAAATATATAATACCAGTTATGTATTTAACGAACGTCATCTCAGGCTGCAGCGCTGGCACGTGCCCACAGGCCCAGTGTACAGATCGTTGTTTATCATACATAGTCCAGGTGGTCTATGGTGATGCAATATATACATATATGTATATATATTATATATTATATTATAGACACTTTCGATTAATTATCCGCTCATTATTTATATTTTAATTTTGTTTAATTCAATATTTTTTCGATGAAGAAAAAAAAGATGATTTATATTATTTATGTGTTTAGTTATGTGTGTATATGTATTTGTGGGATGAATGTATTAATAATGGGTATTAGGATGGATTAATTATTTGTCTGGGAAGCCTCATTTAAGTGAAATATAGATTACAGATAGATGAGGGTTGCACTGATATAGTGAGAACAGACGTGCAATGTGGAATGTGTATATGTGCAGCAGTGAGACATTCATGCACTCGATATTATTGTGCCTAGTGTATGTTGAGTGTGTATATTGTTAATGTTGCATTTAGATGGTTTCGCTTTAGGGGACAAGACAGTGTAGGTGAGATCATATATTACGTCAGACAAAAGTAAATGGTTTTGTAATATTATTATAAATGGAAAATGTATTCATGAATATTATGTATAGATCGTTGCATCCAATATTTTTGCATTAATATAATATGAATGTTTTATTAGTATAACGCTTGATTTTATTTTATATGCACATTTTCAGTGTTGTAGTTAATTGAAAATTAATTTTATTATATATTTTATATTTATATAAATTTTTATAATGTGTGGGATTTATTTGTGAACATATTTCGTCTGTGTATTTTTTTTTTTTTATATTATTTTACATCGTTGTGAATATTATTAGGTACTTGTTTTGATATTAGTATCAAAGATAAAAATTGAAAGCAATGTTGATTGATTGCGTTGATATGACGTAAGGGAAAAAAATAAAATAAAATATAAAATGAAATGAAATTGAAAAAGAATAAAGTGAAAAAAATAATAAAATGAGATATTTATCGGTGTGAAAAGTATAGACGCGCGGCTCGATCAGTAGAATGAACAAATTTCTTCACACGGACAAACATCACGGGCTATAGTTTTGTGAACAGAAACGCGCGGCTGATGGCTGCAGATGAGTGCGCCCGCAGCCGTTGCATATATACACTCTCATGATATTCGATACTTTCGTTATATAATCGATATATATATTATGTATATACATATACACACTATATATACAACGGGTGCGTCAAGCGAAGCCGCGTTAAGTGTTTCATCTTTTTATTATTCTTCTCCCTATCTTTTTTTCCTCTGTTATATTTTTTCATTAGTTCATCTTAACGAAGATTTTTTTTTTTATTGATACTTACTTTGAAGACACGGGAAAACGATTAGTTTTTAATTTAGCACCGGGGCCAACAGCGGTCGCGTGAAATTGTGGCCGCAGCCGGACTTTGGGCAACTGCAAATGTGTGTGTGTGTGTATATGTGTATAGGTTTATAAATATATTTTTCTCTTTTACTCTTCTTGTCTTGTTATTTTTCATCTTTCACTCTGTAGTGGCGTTCTGCACTCTGATGGTCTTAAAAATCCGATCTAGTTCCATAAAGACCAGAGAGATTTGCTACGGATGTCGCAGCAGGGTATATAAAAATATATATATATACATTTCTCATACGACACTATATATATGTACAATGATGCCATCATTTTGTGCTGCTGTTTCGTTCCGTTTCATTTCTCAATTTCCAAAATCTTATTGGTATATTTATTTATAAATACTAATATAATACCGCCAATATAGTGGAAATTAGTTTGACCACATTTCTATTGTATTAATTTTTTTAACGTGTGGAAAATTGACACGTGCTACGAATTTTTTAAACAGCATAAATTAAATAAATTAAGATAGATATATATCAGCACTGCAGTGTGTCACTGTATTAATTTATATTTTGGTTATATGTATACAATATTGTCAATTGTTTTACATAAAGATAAAAGTCAAAGATTGCATAAATTTAAATATACATATATTTTTTAAATAAATAAATATATATGCATGTATGTATTTTTATTTAGATAGAGAATAATATTAAGATATCATAGTTTATCATTTTGATGTAGTATAGATAGTGTATTGGGTGACAATGTCACCTGTCCTTATGCTTTTTTGCATTTTATTCATGTACATACTATGTAATACTGTTTCATGGTATAAAGTAGGAAAATGTTGATGTGAATAACAAAGAGAATGGCGCCGCGCGGCAATGACGTGGGTAACATACACAAAAGGTTGGTGTATAGAGCGCAAACATCATCCCTCTGACTCTGTTTTTTTTTTTTTTTTTTTTTTTTTTCTAGTACATCTCTCTCAATCTTTTCTTTTACTTCTTATATGGCCAAAAATGTCTCCTCATCAGGCACGTGCCGTGTCTACATATTGTCCACACAGCAGTATATGGATATAATATATACGATATCTCGTTTCATCTCTCTAGATACATATACAGTTACAAATTTTTTGTCACCTTAAATATACAAAATTTCAGTCAAACTTGATATCTGCATCGCCTTATATTATAAGCACTAAACATGTAATTTTATCTCCTCCAATTTAAAATTTCTATAATAATTTCTATACCAAAAAAAAAGTTTATATATATATACTCGTATTTTTATTATTGCAAATAAAATAATAATTTATTCGAAAAGCCTTCTACGCAATTTCTGAGGGTGCCCACAACCAATTGGAATTTAAAAATGAACGAAGAATGGAATGTTGACGTAAATTTTAGGTTATATATTATAAAAACCCGCGTGTATAGACGTGAGCACGAGCGTGCGGTTAATAATTGAGTGAGAAAGAAAAGGGGGGAAAAAATGAGATATATAAGAGAACAAGTGAAAGAGCCAAAATGTCAGAAGCATCACCAGATGTGGGATGAACTCGTGCGACCACCTGCAATTTGCATGAACGATCACAGGTGCGCTTAGTAGTCTCAATTTTCGGATTCTCCATCACCATACATACATGTATATGTATATACCCCTTTCTCATCTTCTTCATATCGTTTTTTTCTTTGTTAAAATAATAACTCAGTAATTTAGTGCTGAATCTTGCTCTATTAAAAATATTAAATTATTCCAACAAACATTCACATATAATTCTAAATTCAAGTATATAGACAATTGTACTCTGTATATCTATTTACATATATACATTAGGGTGGGCCAAATGGAACTTTGAATTTTTTTTTCTTATACTATGATGAAAATACTGTTCAAGGTGACCAAAAAATGAGCGTGTGAAAAGCGGAGCTCTTAATTTTAATATTAAGAGGTGACGATGCGTGATTTTCGATTTCCCATTCAAATAACACGGGAATTTTTTTTTTTTTTTTTGAATTTTTTTGCGTTATAACGAATTCTTATGTTGTAAAAGACAATACATATTCTTATAGGAAATCAAGTGATCTACAAAAAAGGTCCTATATGATTTTTCGCTAAGTCAACTCGTTGAAAAGTTATTCGAGGTTAAAGTTCAACCTCAAATGATATATGATTACTTTCACAATTTTTACACGTTATCACAAAATAATGGCTCAACAACATAAAATATCATATTATTTGCGAGGTTCATTGAGTATTCTCTACTAAAACATTAACATTTTTACGAAATAAAAATTTTACAATTATTGATCAATAATTTCATTAAAATTATTTTTCAATGCTTTTTATTTAAAACGTGCAGAATAATATGAGTTTTTTTCTACAAATTTGTAGAATAAAAACGAAAAAAGTCACGAAAATGCGATACTTAATGTTGTTGGGCCAATATTTTGTGATAACGTGTAAAAAATTGTGAAAGTGATCATATGTCATTTGAGGTTGAACTTTAACCTCGAATAACTTTTCAACGAGTTGACTTAGCGAAAAATCATATAGGACCTTTTTTGTAGATCACTCGATTTCCTATAAGGATATGTATTGATTTTTACAACATAAGAATTCGCTACAACGCAAAAAAAATCAAAAAAAAAAAAAAAAAAATTCCCATGTCATTTAAATGGGAAATCGAAAATCACGCATCGTCACCTCTTAATATTAAAATTAAGAGCTCCTCTTTTCACACGCTCATTTTTTGGTCACCTTGAACAGTATTTTCATTATAGTAAAAGAAAAAAAAATTCAAAGTCTCATTTGGCCCACCCTAATATACATACATATATATAGTACCACACATGAATACCTTTACATGCTCTGTCTAGAGTAGTACGTGCTCGCTATTGTATCCAATAATGTCACATCACAATACGTCTCTTGGTTAGATTATATATAACTATTTATATGTACATCCAACATACCATATATATATATATACATATATATATACATATATGCATGATAGAGTTGACGCAATTATAATAGAGTTTGGGGATGGCAATTTAGAGGTTTGGCGAATGGATAACGGAAGCAATGACTGGACCACACCAAAGTCTCAACTGATTATCCTCGGTATAGTAGTGGTCGATAGTTTTCGAAAATTCTCCCAAGTAATATACTTTGCATTCATCGCTCATTCTCTTTTGATTCAAAGCATCTATTAATTATACATATACCATCTTGTCTTCAATATTGCAATAAAGCTATGTGCAATTAGCATATCATATAACTATACAAATACATATGCATATTCATCAAATGATTTTCATATATTTGCAGTATAAATATTTATACACAACTATAAAAATTTTTGTGACATTTATACATAACAAATAACGAAGCTTTTAAATATATACGCATGCACATGTATATTTTTTTTTACTTTCATTTCGCCGTCTGGAATGAGAGAGAAAGATAGAGATTTTTTTTTGACTGGTCGCGGTGGCAAATGCCCGACTTGGTGGTCGTGTCTGCCCAAAGTTGGTAGCATAGGTGTGGTCGACCTCCCTAGCTTTTTTTACCCTCTCATTCCCTTTGCCTTCCTCCCATTTTATCCTCACCCAACACTCAGTCTCTCTTGCTCTTCATCATCTCGCGCCCCTCACGTGTGTATAACCTCCCTTCTGCCTGGAGCTCATTTATAACGCTCACCTGGCAAACGCACAAAGAACTCCTTTATATATTCGTGCGTGCGAGCCCAAATCTTTAATGCATATGTATTCATGTATGTATACCATCTTCACTCGGCCAAATTCTTCTTTTGAATTTTAATATATGTATATACATATAGACATTTGTTTTCGCCAATTCATTATTTCACATCTTATTTAAGCTTTTGTTGTAAAAACCTTCTTACAATTATTAAGGAATTAATTCTATTAATTTGATTGTGTATTAAATATATTTATGTTTTGTTTGAATTTATTTATGTATTTAGCTTTTGTGAATAGGTTTGCTTTTGTTTATCAACTCCCTATGAAATGTTGACTATAATATAGGACTATTATTATAGGCTATAATAATTTCATCAAATAGAATTTTTATTTACATCAAAACCCTGGAGAGTAATTTAATTTTTTTTTTTTTATCCTAAATCTTTTTTTAATATATATATACATGCAAAATCGGATTTTGTGTATATATAGATGTCAGGTCTTTTTGTGTGCCACTTATATGCACCAATGAGAAATTAATCTCAAAGCGTCTTTCATGAAATATATCTATATATACATATATATTTTGTCATTATAGCGAACCATCGATCGGACGATCGATAAACGTCGAGAGCTCGCGCGAGCTCTCGACGTCGTTTCAATGCAATATAATATACAAACACGAAAATCACGACTATATATTATAAACTAGTCTATTTGAGATCTCTCCAAGATCCTCCCAAAATGCAAAATATATAGATATAAATCCTATGTATATTTTAGAAGCGTTCGTCGTTCTCAAATGCTTTATGATGACTGCGATTATATACAGACGTGCCTTATTTATAAATCAATTTATATTCACCTTATCCTTGAATAATATAATATACAACAATTATTTAATATAAATTCACGGAATTTTCTTAAAATTTCTTCATGCATTTTAACAATATAAATTATATTTATATTTAAATAGAATCAATCAAACGTTGGAATATATATTATTATATATTATTATATGTATATTGAGTTTAGTTGGTTGAATGGATTAGAGGTACTTTAGTAACAATGACAAAGCGAGTGTGTGTTCAGATAGAAATATACATTATTGAAAGGATGAGCATAGTCATAATGTCGATTATCTTATAGAGAATAATTTGCCTGGTACATTGGATAATTTGATGGCGGCGCCAACACCACGTCGTGCCAGTCTGTGCATCTCGTCAACATCATACGCATTTTATACATATATATATTTATTAATTTGAATAGATGCAAGTAATTGATCCGGTCTGCGGTGTGATATACGGGTAGCGCAACGATGTGAAAGCAAAAAAATAACGTGAATATATATTCTGTTAATTATGTGGATGGTTATATGAAATATTATATTGTCATTGATGATGATGATGTGTTCATATAGTAGGTATATGTGTAAGTAGTTTATACGCATGATGGAGGTGAAGTTGCCATGCGGAAAAAGTCGCAGCGGCTTATATGCCTTATTGCATTGCACTTTGTATGCGCATCGTCGTTGCAAACCGGCCCAAGCTCCAGGTGGTGGCGCGTGCTGCGTCGACAGGTGGTGGGCGCTCAAAACTCGTTCGAGTCTGTTGCATTGCTATACTTTCTCTATATCTCAATATACATATACTGTTGTATTATTTTTTTTATTTTTTATATTATTATTTTTCTCCTCATTCGCCCTTTTTTCTCTTCGCATCTCTCGCCGTCCAGACGATCATCGAATCTAATTTGTCTTGGAGCCGTTCGAGGTGAACTGGGTGGCTGCTAGGATCCCAAAAAATCCCCCGTGTGTGTATTTTACTTCAACTGATGTATATATGTATAAGGAAAGAAAAAAAAAAAAAAGAGGAATAAAGACGAAAAATAGAAATAAAAATAAATAAATTTTAGGAGAGAAATGAAAGTGGGAAAAAAATAATAGCATTAAGGTATAGATGACTTTGAGTTTTGTGGTTTGTTGGATAATGTTGCGGCTGTATCTGATGTGTTCATAGGTGTGATAATATATATATACTGTGTTTATTATTTTTAGTAAAGCGATAGATGGTGTAGCGAAATATTGGGTGTTGGAAGTACTGCTGGAAGGAAAGTATAATACACTGCGAGTAAAATACATTTTGTAACATCTGCCAGTTGAAAACAATTGCGATTTTTATGCTGTCAAAAAATCCTTGAACTCTTCTGGAAAAATCTCGTTAAAGCGTACATACATATACAAACGTATATATATTCTACAATAATATATATATCTCTTATATATAAGATACGTTTTTTTTTTTCTTCAAGCTTACAATATTCACGCTCGATTGACCTCGCGGAATTTCCCCGCAGTGTTTTGCCACACGATTTGACATATCAAAAACCCTCCCACGCGCAAAAAAAAAAAAAAAACAGCTGGTGGTCTTGACAATTTATCACGGCATGATTTTGTATAAATAAAAGAAGAAAAAAAAAATTCGTTAATTCATTGACGACTATAAATCCGTTGTTATGCATTTACATATACAACCTAGACCTCTATTATAAATAAATATATATGTATATATGTATATATGTACTATAAACTAATATATATTCTGAATTGCATTGAGTTCAGTTTGCCCCTTTAATTCCTCTAGCAAGAGCATTGAGGGAGTCAAAAGTCCCTTTTATATTGCCATTAAATAATAGAAAAAGAATGAGACACGGGGGTTTAAAATAGAAATAAAGAAAAGGTGGAAGAAAATATCCGATCGAAGCTCATTCCAAATATTTCGTGTATATATATAGAACACCAGCAGACGTTCCCACGGGCTTTTACTTTCCAACATATAGATATACATATACATACAATCCGCTATATATTTTATTTCTTTTTTTCTTTTTTGTTTTTCTCCAACTATTGCTCGACTTTCTGCACTCCTTTATTTCTTTTTTTCTACTCAACTTTTTTCACTTTAGCGGATTTCATCCGACAATCAATTCCCCTAGATGTAAACTTTGACCATCAGCAACGGTATAATACAAAAGACATAAAAACCATAAGTTATTTTCTATATATGTACATATAAATATATATGTTGTACAGACGAAAAAAAAAAATGTAATTAAGATTCGCCCCAAGTTATTCCTCCCGATGGTATATAACTAATATAATAATGTTGACTTGGCAAAGTCATCATCAGTTTCGCGTGTATCATTACGACTTTTTGTTTTCTTTTTTTTTATATCCTTTTTCTATATTTTCCTTTTTTTTTTTTTTGTTCTCATCTTCTTCGTCTTATTCTTCTTTTCTATATTACTTCCACACATATAGATATATATATATAAATGAAGAGAAAAGGAAATGACATTGGGAAAAACGTAAAGCCCGTTTAATATCCGGCGAGTGTGTCGCTAGCAACGAAGTAGTCGTCGCGCGTACAGCATTGCCGATAACAAAAGAAATAGAAAAAAAAAATACAATGAAGATAGGGTCTCGTGGATCTGAGAGTTTCTCTCTCTCTCTTCCTCTCTCTCTCTCACGCGCTCTTTTTCACCGAATTAGATTGAACCTAGACAAGTCGTGCTTTTGCCCAACTATATTCTCCAACGTCGAGCTCGAAAATCGTGACTTGAATACGCAGGTACGTGTGTCATATAGAGATACATATCTATCTATATACAAGTCCTATGGTATCAAGTGCGAGTAAGTATAAGATGAAGGGGCGGTGGTGGTACACACAGTTGAATAAAAAAAAAAAAAAAAAGAAAGCAAGAAGAACCCGACGGTATCCATATAACAAAAAACGCGACAATCGAAAGAGCACTATTGGAACATTCAGTATAAAGGACGCGTTTTAGTACATAGATATATACATATCCACATTGATATGTGTATCTAGCGCATACTTTCGCGACAAAACTTGGATTTCATGCATATTTTGACCCCAACTCGCATGCTTTGACGACTGTCGTCGAAATAATCATGTATTGAACGTATAGTTTGACGACATGTATACTTTGACGACATGTAGTACTGATGTGGCATCAATAGATGGCGTCACTGCCATCATTTTCGGCATTAGTGCGACTCGATGCACGCTGTTTTTTTTCCAGCTGAAAAATAATAGGGGATCATGACTCATGAGATTCATGTTTCGAGTTCTGATGTCAATATAGGATTTTGATTAGAATATACATTATTCTGCATGTATGTCGTCAATCTATGCATTTAGTAGTAAATTATATGAAACATCTGAAGACACGCTTATTTGAAATTATATGAATATTATACGATGTCCTCACGATGTATAGCATAGTTTGCAGGCAGTTTTCGACCTTGAATATTTTTTTTCACAAAAGAGTTCAATTCAATTCGAGAAATAAAATTATGGCTACAATAAATCACAATGAATAAATTGTGATATAAATTGTGATACAAATGATCAGTTGAACTTCTTTAAATGCATTGAAATGAAACCACCAACCCTGAAAATCTTGCATGCGAACATTCTCGCTAAACTCGTACTTTTTCACACTTTCAATGTAATGTATTATTGGAAGGCTCAAAAAATTTGTGGCGTCTTTACATCTAAGCGCCTGCTTCTATACACTCAATAATTAAAAATAATAATCAAGCGAATATTTCGATTTCAATCCCATATAGCTGTATGATGTCCCTACGATGTATATCATAGTTTGAAAGCAATTTGTGGCCTTGAATATTTTTTTTGTCACAAAAGAGTTAATTTGAATTTGAAAAATAAGATTATGATTACAATAAATCACATGGAAAAAATTGTGATATAATTAATTGAGCTTCTTTAAATGCGTTGAAATGAAATCACCAACGCTGAAAATATGCCATGCGAGCATTCTCGCTAAACTCGTACTTTTTCACACTTTCAATGTTATGTATTATTGGAAAGTTCAAAAAATTTTTTGCATATTTACATCTAGACGCCTGCTTCCATACACTTAATAATTAAAAATAATAATCGAGCAAATATTTCGATTTCAATCCCATATAGCTGTATGATGTGCCTACGATGTATAGCATAGTTTGAAGGCAGTTCGCGACCTTGAAAACTACTTCTCTTGAAAATTTATATTGTCGAAGTCTAAAAAATCGAATAACAATCACAGGGCGTCGAAAATATTTTGGTGTGAGCATTTTGATGTTTCAAAACGCATTTTATTATTATTATTTAATTATTTTTTTTTACTGTTTTTTTTATTATTTTTTTGTATTCATTATACACATTTTTTATTGAGTCCTATATATCAAAATAAGTTATTATTGAACGAAAATCATGATAATGACGTCGTCGAGTTATACACTCGTCGGTTAATTGATACTGCTCTTGTGTGAGCGTGATTTCTATATTCTACGCATAAGGTTTGTTTATATTACTGTCCTTGTCAAAACGGTTTTAATGTCTCTATCTTCAAATCGAGTTTTTCGAAAACAAAAGAAACGGTATTCGTGAAGTTATTCTGAAAAAATATTTTATTGCAGTTGAAATTAAATTATCTATATTCAACTACATCGTTTCGGATGGAAAATAGCATTCAAGGTCACGAATTGCCTTGAAAGTATGTTTCATATCACACCGGTATCGTACAAGTATATAACTAAATTGATATCAAATTTAGTATATGAATGGATAATTAGTCGAAGACATAATTCGTAAATGAATATTAATCAGTCAAAGTGTGTCAAAAACAGATATTTCCAATTGGTGCAATCTGTCGTCAAACTATACATGAAATGCAATAAAATATCCAATACAAAATATGCTTTACATATGTTATTATATATCCTCAATTTATATCAATAATATATGAAATTTGTCGTCAAATAATGCTCGCAATATAAAAAAAATTTGTCGTCAACCTATGCTCTTGATACATAGAATCTGCATGAAACTATACGAAAAATACGTGAATGACGTCAATATTTAAAGCATAGTTTGACGTATTGGTTAAAATTCATTTAGCATATAGTTTGACGACTGTCGTCTTTTCATGCTTTGTATATAAGTGCCTCCAAAGTATGCGTTGGATATTAAAACCGATATATATTTCGTTCTATTGGTTGAAATCCAAAAAATCGACTTGATTGCTGTTTGTTATCATAATTCAGAGGAACGTATGCAGGAAAAAAGGGGTGTGTCAAAATATGCGCTTAACATACATATATATATTCTCTCACTTTATGTATATATATATATATATATATTTATATACATATATAATATACTCATACACTTACCTATACATATACATGAATGCAAGTATGTATACGTGTATATATGGCGCACTACACACACGATTGGGTTGGCGTGAGTCGGAAGATGCCGTGAATTATGGCGTACTGGAGGTGTAATTTGGATCTGTACGTAACGATATGTATATATGTATATATACGCATAGTGTATATAGACTATATAGAGGATAGCGAGTGCATTTCAAAGCTTGCGCTATGTGAGAGTAACAAAGAGAGAGAGAGAGAGAGCGGGAGAGACAGTAGAGTAAACGCCACCGAGAAACTGACGACGATAATAGCCATTGTACGGCAGCTTGTTAACGCGGTACGTGAGCGCGCGAGCGAGTTGACCCCACCGTATGCCCGTGACTTCATATGTGTCTCTCACTTTATGTATATAGATGTATACATATGTATACATATATTATATGTACGTGTATATTTGTGTTTATGTATAGAGCACTGGCTGTGGCTGATTTATATGTGGATTCGAGTGCCAGAAATTAGCGCCCCCTGTGTGCTAGAGTACCTCTGGGTATCCACTTCCTTCCGTTATATATATTAAATCAAAATATTCTATTCAATAATGGGAAAAAAAATAAATAAATAAACTTTATTTTTTTATACATTGTATTATATTAATGTGATTCATTTTAAAAATAAATTGAATGTTGTAAGTGGATGTACATATGTATATAACTGTGTATATAGTGTATGTAATATGTATAGGTGGTTTTATATGCCATGGGGATATGTGATTTATTGACTAAATGAATTGCGTGAATGAAGAAACAAACGGAAGCATTGTATAAAAAAATAAAAGACAACTTTTTTTTTTTATGTAGATACATGATGAAACGATGCACACATACACTTATATACATTTACGTTTATGGATATGTAATACACATGTTGGATATATTTATTTATATATACATATGTGTATATATATAGTGGTGACGGTAAAGTTTGTGCAGGCATGCTTGGATGAATGGAAGCCACCTTTCCTGCATTTTTCCTGGTGACCATCATGCCGGACATCCGGCGCGCGTTGCCCGAATAGTAATTCGTGTTACTACTTGTCGCTTTGTGTCGCATATATATATATATATATATATACCTAATTCTCATTGTATCTCACTTCTTCATTCATTTATCTGCACATTTGATCAACATTTTATATAGATAAATACATGCCTATATTTATATAAGTATTAGACTGATTCAAATGAATCGACTATTTTTTTTTTTTTTTTAAAAGGTCTACTGGAATACCTTCAGGTAGGTGTAAAAAGATTCCTGTTAAAACCAGAGCTCTTAATAATAATATTAAGAGATCTCTCATCGTGAATTTCTACTTCCTATTTAAATAATATAGAAAAATTTTGTTTTTATCATTAAAATTTTGTAGCTTACAAATCAATGGACGAATTCAAATGACCAATACATATTTTTATTGGAAATTTAACGCTCTACAAAAAAGGTATCTTACCATTTCTTCATAACTTTTACTGTTTAGAAGATATCAGAGGTTAAAGTTTGAAGAATTTAACAAAAATTCTTTGTTAGTTTTGAATTTTATAACTCGGAGGCAAATAAATATTATGAAGTGCGCAACATACATTTTTATAGGAAATTGAACGCTCTACAAAAAAGGTCTCTTGTGGTTAATCGATTACTCTAACCATTTAGAAGATATTCGCATTCCAATCCCTGCGTACTGATTTTAATAGTTTTTTAATAAATATTTTAACTTTATCTCTTCAAGTCATGAATGCGAATAACTTTTAAATGGTTAGAGTAATCGATTAACCACAAGAGATCTTTTTTGTAGAGTGTTCAATTTCCTACAAAAATATATGTTTCGCACTTTATAATATTTATTTGTCTACGAGTTATAATATTTAAAAGTAACAAATTAATTTTGTTAAATTCTTCAAATTTGAACCTCCGATATCTTCTAAACAGTAAAAATCATGAAAAAATTGTAAGATACCTTTTTTGTAGAGCGTTCAATTTCCTATGATGATATGTATTGATCATTTAAATCCGTCCATTGGTTTGTAAGCTACAAAATTTTAATGATAAAAACAAAATTTTTCTATGTTATTTAAATAAGAAGTAGAAATTCACTATGAGAGACCTCTTAATATTGATATTAAGAGCTCCAGTTTTATCAGGAATCTTTTTACACCTCCCTAAAGGTATTCCAGTAGACCTTTTGAAAAAAAAAATAGTCGATTTATTTGAATCAGTCTAATAAGTATAATAATTTATATCTATGTGTCATATTATTTTGAACTTTAAGTTGACGTTATATTATATGAATATGATCATAAGTACATTATGTATTTGATATGTACGCGTATCATGCTCGGTGTATTAATTATATATACTTAATTCTCTTTTGGCTTATATGAATCGATAGGCCACATATGTCCGCGCGTATGGTCACGCAGCCCAAATTGCTTCTCAAATGTCCAGCGCATATGCGCATTTCACTCGACCTACAATATTGCCGCATGTGTAATCGACTTGATATGGATGTCAAATGTTGTGAGGTTACACTCTGGCAACATATGAAATTTCTAACCACGTATGTACATGTATATATGTATATGTACGTTGGTGTAATTCCGCGTGATTCGAGTCGTGAACCGGATGCTTGATGGGAGCCATATACCATTGGATTACAGAGGGAAGTGGGCGATACCAACGGCAACTTTGCGCGTCACGCAATCTTTTGTTATAATTACAATGTTTCAGTGTGTAGGTGCTTACTAACATTTCAATGAACATGATTTTTAACGATCATTGTATATATACATATACATGCATATCGGAATATTTTATATGCGTTCATTTTAGATGATTGTGATATCTATATTACTGATCCTAATTCTCTCATTTTATATGATTTTAAATATGTACTATTAAAACTTTAGTGTAATGAAATATACGCTTGAGTAATATATTATAATTAATGTTGAATTTTTTATGAGAAATAGAATTTTTATTAAATATGTAATGAAAATGTGATAGTAAAAAAAATATAGAAAAAAAAATTTGCCATTAATTTTGATGAATATAAACTTGAGAAATTATATTGATAATTTTTTTGTGGATTATTTTTAGAATTAATGAGATTTATAATATTTATTTATTGAAAAATATGGAAAATATATTTATATTTTTGAAGAATTTAATTTTCAGATATAAATAAAAGGGTGAAATACAGTGTGGTACAGGGGGATTCAACTTAGCAGCACACTTCTCATTTATTTATGTGTAATGAAGGTGGAATATAGTAAAGGAATTAATATAGAAGAAAAAATTGTAATTAATTTTGATAAATATATATACCCAAAATTTTTGTGCTTTTCTAAGTCTTCTAGTAGTCGATTAAACACCCTATGGCACTCGTTGACTTATCGATTCCACTTTGAATCTGAGATTGAACCTAGTTTGATGCTTTTTCCACCCAACACAACATTGTAATATTTTATTTCATAATAAACTTATTGTGTTGTATTTTCTATCAAAATATTTCTAAACAACTTTCCTTGCTCCTGAAAAATTTCACTAAATGCCAATAATAAGATTCAAAGTATAGCATAAAAATGTCGACTCGTGGAATGTTATTTATAATATTTATTCTACATAAAAAAATATATAAAAAAATATACAAATATTTTTGAACAATAAAATTTTTAGATATAAATAAAAGGGTGAAATACAGTGCGGTACAGCGGGGTTGATCCCAGTAGCACACAGATATTATACTACTCATTTTGTGTACGTACATACATACATGTCGTTAAATCCATCGGCTTCAAGTTGAAACACGCTCGCGTTAATCCCACGCATACCCACGTACACCTACCGATAAATTGGAAAATAGTTTATAGATGAGAGGAAAAGAGTGCACCGATATATATACTTACAGTTCCTCTCACTTTATTATGTTTTTGTGTTAGTAATATACATATAATACTACTCTCTGGCGAGTCAGCCTAATTTTTCATAGGCTCGCCCCAGCAATCCCGATAATCCTCAATGAAAAAGTGTCGAGATCAGCGTGGTTAGCTCCTTTTTGCCCTTTCGTTGATCACAATACTTCCCTCGACAGTTTTTCAATATATACCTACATTATACATAGATATACATACATATATATACATATCAGTATGTATATATAATAAAGAAATAGCATTATATGTATAGACACAACGATTATTTACTTTTATTTGTAGATATTTTTGTATAAAATTGTTTAATTTTCATTCAATCGATATGAGAAATGCAAGTATCAGTTTTATTATGCACTCGTGACGTTGGCGGTATATATATTGGTATATATACTCTCGATATGTGGATGGATATATACAAATTGAAAGTGGGCAGTCATTGCCAATGTGTATATATGGAATTTGTACATTATTTTATAATGATATGTAGTAACATGTGTGTTTTTTTTGTTGAATATACTTTGCTGATGGAGCTTGGAAAATATTTATAATAAATGTGTATAGTTATAAATGTATATATATGTATAGGTTTGATACTATATAGTTGAATAAAAGTAATAAAAGCCAAGTGAGAAAAATGTTAAAAGCATCTGTTGGATTTTTCCTCTATAAAGAGATTTCCTTTGGATTCGTTAAATGGAACTCGCACATGATAACTGCACAGCTTTTCACAGGCAAACGAAGATGGCATTTATATATCTATATTTATATGTATTATAAGATATATCCAGAGCTCTACTTCTTTTATCCATTCAGCCACGCCGCAGATCGCGATACGAATTGATGATACTCGTAACTCTGAGAGCAATATCAAGATTTATATTTTTTTTCTTTCTATTTCATTTATATTTCATTTTTTTTTCATTATTTATTTATTTATTTATTTTTTTTGCTTTTTGATAAACCGAAAATGTCACTTTCATACTAACAATAAATACAAAAAGATATTTATTTATATATACACATATACATGCGCAATATCATAGATATTTTGATTGTACATCCCTTGACGACGATTATATTCTTCTCTCTTTTATTTTATTATTTTTTTTTTCTGTTTTCCACCGGTTTGGTAAATTCAGTTGTAAGTCGATGTATAAAAATCATCATGCGCACAAAAGCCACTCGCCGAAATGAAACGACCCGCGATATATATATGCATATATGTATATATATCGTGAACGAGCGTTAGAATAAAATATCGATAAATTTGCATTGCCTCGTCATAAATCTCTCTGGGCGCCGGCGGCGAGTCCATTTTGGATTTGTTCCATCGGCGAGACGCGGATTGGCTTGCGAGAGTACGCAAGTGCGCGTGAATTAACCAAGAGACACGCGAATGCCGCCGTCGCGTTCGACCAAGAGTATATAGTATTGTATGTATATATTGGCAACGCGCGAGTCGATCGATCGATCGATTCTACCCACGCGATTCCCATGGGACGTTTTAAATTCCGCTCTCAACGGTGACTTTATATATATACACACACACATATACATATATGTACACACGCATTGCTCTACTATATATATCTCTCTTTTTTCGCCCATACACAAATATAATCTCCAATGTTGTCACGAATATCCTCCTGTTGAATAATCTCGTGCATTAATTAGTGCAACGAGTGGCTCATACAATTTTTTTTTTCTCTTTACTTTTTTTAAATTACTTTTTCGATATAAATTCAATTCATGTAAAATTGCTTGTGCTTTTAATTCATCCTCTAGGCTACTATATTAATATACGCGTATATATATTTGTAGTATCTTTTATCAAAGTTTATATTTATATATGTAGGGAATATGTATGTATTTTTGGATGTATATGCGTTGTATATAATTCATCTGGGTATTTTGTTGCTATGTATTGTATGAACATCAGCATCCAAAGGGT
Source organism: Microctonus aethiopoides (assembly GCA_030347275.1). Taxonomy (NCBI): domain Eukaryota; kingdom Metazoa; phylum Arthropoda; class Insecta; order Hymenoptera; family Braconidae; genus Microctonus; species Microctonus aethiopoides. The sequence continues at coordinate 20,300,594 of JAQQBS010000002.1, forward strand.
TTTATTGAACGTGTCATCAGCTCTTTATAGAAGGCTCTCAAATTTCTCAGTATTTTCATGCGAAATCCACCATAAATCCTGTTTATTGTACATAATATATGTATTTTACAAACATATTTACTACCAACCACCAATATGGGTGCAATGTGCACATAAAGTAAATACTCCTCCTGTGTATATGAAGTAATATATCCAATATATATAGGTAGATAAGTCGTAAATGGTATATAAATGTTATCAACAATCAATACATTTATAATTGTTTCCAAAGGATAATTATGTTGATTAATTTTTTAATGAGATATTTATAAAAAGTTCGACTAGTTATATATGATTTATATAAACATTGTGATATTTCTCTTAATTTGTTTGTTTATAATAAATATTTCACACCGTGAACGTAAACGAATTTTTATTTTTTCATTTTGAATTTCATTATTTTCATTGTCAGATTTCAATTGTTGTGAACAAAGATACCGATATTTTTTCAACGTTCGCTATTAATTGCAGTGCGTCATTATATCACTCTACACCTTAACAAATATTAGAAGAAAAAAAATACAATTTCTTATTACATAATTTTTTTATATACACAAATTTATATAGATATTTATGCACTACTATATTATCTTTCAATTAAGAATTGTATATAGTATAACTTTAAACTTTTGTGTTATGATTATTAATTTATTAAGCTAATTTAATGTTCATATGGTAGAGTGACACTGCTAACAAGCCGGCAGCTGTATACGTTGGTAGTCTCTCTTTGTATGTAGAGATATCTCAACTGTCTGCGAGCTCATGCAACTTAATGGCGCATTATATATCATTTATTGAAGCAAACGAAATGGAAACGAGCACTGCACACAAGTTAAGCTTTAGCATGAGATGTTTGTTCCCCGCAGTATTGTGAAGATGAGAACTTTTGGTCTCATGGTGTAGGAGTTTGTGGTCAAGAAGAAAAATAAAATTGTGAGACGGGAGAGAGACGCGCGCGCGTTTAAGCGTGGGTCGGACCGGAACCAGCATGATTCACGTTTCTCTCTGCGACTCTACTTGCTTTGGCGTGTCGAACCAAGTATATACATGTATATATAGTGAGTTAAAGTGAGAGAAGGAAACAGAGACAAGATATACTGAGAGGTAAATACCTACGCGTAGTCAGGAATCAAACGCCTTCAAACTTTTGCATGTGACTTTTTCATATATTCACATATACATAAAAATATTGTTGAGGATATTATGAGAGTAACGTCGTCTGACATATATCCTTGTTTTTCCTCTGTATATGAATTGGTAAAAAATTATTCCAGCCATATCCGGTGGGCAGTTTTATTATGAATTTTTGTTTATTTTTTTTTTCTTTTGGTGGATCTAACGCCCGCGCGGTCTTATATAGCCGCCTCATAGATTCTCTTTACTCGCGTGAGAGAGAGACAATGGGCGCGTGGGTCGACGGACCGTTGGCGTGTGCCGGCGCTCACATATACCTTGTACACTACACCCTCGCATTAAATTAAATATCCCTGTGGCTATCGCGTTAAAGCGATTACTTCCGGCGTAAATGCAAGAGAAGATGACTAAAAACATTTATGTATGTCTGCATGTGTATTATTATAATGAAAAGTCACAATTGGCACACAGATACATCTTTATACATATATAAATAATATTTGCTATTGATATAAACTAAATTTTTTAAAATAATATAAACATATTAATAATATTTACCAATTTTTATTCAATAAATTTAGAAATAATTTTTTTTTTTGAATTCTTTATTTCAATTTGCAATTTTATATTTGAAACAAATACTCGTCGCGTGCCTGGCGTTATCTGAATTGCATTCTATGACTCCACCAAACCAATGCATTTATACATATGTATATATGTATCCATTAACGACCGGTAGGAAGCAGCAGCATTCCAACAGAATTCCGTGGGCACGAATCCGAATCTCCGCTTCTATAACTCTCTTCGCGTCCTTTTCCCCTCTTTCAATACTTGCGGCAACTCTCACGCCATACTAACCCTCTCTGTAAACCATAAGCTAGAGTCGACCGCGACTCCCTAACAACTCGTTAGCCTATTTATGTTTGTAATTACAAAGGTTCTGGTGAGTTCTCGCCTTTTGTACCCCTGTCGCACTTCACTTCTCCTCATCACCTTGTATGTATATTCACTTCGTTTCTCGTCTATATTGCATTTTCAGCGGTTTGTATATATGTATTCCAGTTTGTACTTGTTTCTAGTTTACAAAGGTGTATATGTGATATATTTATTTATGTATATGTACATTTTGACATGTATATGGGTTAAGTGTGTGACTGATCGTGATATATGAAAAAAAAAAATTTATTTTTATTAAATATCGTACAAAAGATCAAAGGCAAATTCGTTTATCGTCTATCTATTTTTATTCGGGATTTTATTCATTTTTTTACTGCATAGATTGAATTTTGGCTTTATCCTTGATAGATTTATCCTGGGGGTATTTGTGTGTAGTTTGCTACCTGATAGCGGGAAATTTGCCGATAATTTCATTGATGCTCCAGTTTCGACATGGTGTAAATAAATATAGGTATTATATCCTTACATCGTGGTTTAATTATCGATTTAAATTATTTAATTATATTTCGTTCATGTGATATCTAATATTGAAATACAATATTTATATATAAGTGTTTTGCGAATAAGTGTAGTAAAACAACAATTGATTCGGACGTATAGATTTCACTCCATCAACAAAAAAAAAAATAGAAATAAAAAAGATGAGAAAAAAATCCATGAAAAAACCAAGATCAAAGAGATAAAGAAAAAAAAAAATAAAAGTTCTTGTCTGAGTCATTCTTTTTTACATGCCACTGACCCCTTTTGTCTCTCGTTTCTCCAAGAGATAAGAGGAACAAACTTTGGCAGTGGTGGTGGTGGTGGTAGTACGAGTGTGTGAATGTTGTAAAAATAAAAAAAAAAAAAGAAGGTTAAAGTGTAAGACTGAGAGTAGAAAAGAGAGGTCATTGGGGCCTCGGGGAAATCGAAGAAAAGTGCCCCTAGTGTGCCTATATACAATATATGTGTATATATATGTCTACATCAGCTATATACCACGTAATATCATCAGAGTTGAGAGACAGAGCTATACACATATACATAAAAGCAAGTGAAAAAGACAAAAGGAAAAAGTGTATATACGATCGTGTATAAAAGTGGCCTCGCGGCAATGAGCCCCGAAGGCGATATCTCGGACTGTACTCATCGAGATCGTCGTACGAATGATCGAGTCGACAAATATATCTACATATCTGTGTGTAGCACACACACACACAACTATACAATATGTGATCTGTATGGTATATATGTACACGATGTGCAAATGCATGAAAAAGAAAACGATTGGGTGTGCCATGATCTGCGTTCATCGTTTGGAGCACACAAGAGAGATGAATATGTCTTTCCCTTAGCACGTACAGACAATTTTACTGCGTGGTGCTCTTGTGTGTGAAAACTCATCGTAAGATCGTTCGTTGAGTTTAACGTCTCACACAACTCCTCCCTTGTCGTTACCATACACATGAAAATGCCACCTCACTATTATATTCTGTATGTTGGGCTGATGCTCTGAGACCCGACAAGAATAACCAAAACAGTCTAGTACGAGCTTTATATCCCTCTATCCTATATTGTGCCGATATATATATATATATATATACATATACATATAGATACTTTATATATATATAGTTTGAAGTGATGAGTCTTGGGGATATATACAAAGAAAAAAGAATATAAGGCGCGTCGACATTGATGGCTATCTTGTCGTCATACGGTGTGATTCGTATCGAGCAAGTTCAATATTTATTCATGGGCCCACAACGTGTGAGTGCACAACGATACGTTTTAACTATAAAATATATAGTATAGTATATAAAATATAAATACATACACACACGACTAATGAAAAAAAAAAAAAAAAAAAATCATAAATTTTTAAAATGAATTATCAAATAAGAAAAATATAAATAAATAATCATAGACATATATTGTCTTTTCCACTTTACAGATATTTTTATTTATTCATATTTTTTTTTTTTTTCATTGTAAGCTGTATAAAAAATACGCTGTAGTGAGAGTCGCTTTCTTTATTTTACCAATGAGAGTGTACGGTATATGAAACTGCGATTGGGATATGTCTAGGATAACCTTCTATGTATGTATGTTTATTAGGGTGGGCCAAATGAAACTTTGAATTTTTTTTTCTTTTACTATAATGAAAATACTGTTCAAGGTGACCAAAAAATAAGCGTGTGAAAAGAGGAGCTCTTAATTTTAATGATAAGAGGTGACGATGCGTGATTTTCGATTTCCCATTTAAATAACATGGGAATTTTTTTTTTTTTTTTTTGATTTTTTTTGCGTTGTAGTGAATTCTTATGTTGTAAAAATCAATACATATCCTTATAGGAAATCGAGTGATCTACAAAAAAGGTCTTATATGATTTTTCGCTAAGTCAACTCTTTGAAAAGTTATTCGAGGTTAAAGTTCAACCTCAAATGATATATGATCACTTTTACAATTTTTTACACGTTATCACAAAATATTGGTCCAACAACATTAAGTATCGTATTTTCCGTGACTTTTTTCGTTTTTATTCTACAAATTTGTAGAAAAAAACTCATATTATTCTGCACGTTTCAAATAAAAAGCATTGAAAAATAATTTTAATGAAATTATTGATCAATAATCGTAAAATTTTTATTTCGTAAAAATGTTAATGTTTTAGTAGAGAATACTCAATGAACCTCGAAAATAATATGAAATTTTATGTTGTTGAGCCACTATTTTGTGATAACGTGTAAAAATTGTGAAAGTAATCATATATCATTTGAGGTTGAACTTTAACCTCGAATAACTTTTCAACGAGTTGACTTAGCGAAAAATCATATAGGACCTTTTTTGTAGATCACTTGATTTCCTATAAGGATATGTATTGATTTTTACAACATAAGAATTCGCTACGACGGAAAAAAAATCAAAAAAAAAAAAAAAATTCCCATGTTATTTAAATGGGAAATCGAAAATCAAGCATCGCCACCTCTTAATATTAAAATTAAGAGCTCCTCTTTTCACACGCTCATTTTTTGGTCACCTTGAACAGTATTTTCACTATAGTAAAAGAAAAAAAAATTCAAAGTTTCATTTGGCCCACCCTCGTGTTTATACATATAGAACCCTTGGGAGATGACGGAATAACACCTCTACTTTGCTCCGGTCCAGGCGCGTTCTCATGCAGTATACCGAAGCGCCAGCCATAAATTTTTAAACACTGTCCAGTCTCTCTATCTCTTTTCTCTCCCACTTATACATGTATAAACATAGAGTGTGTATAGATGTATAGATGTTATTTGTGTGTGTGTGTGTTAAAGCTGATGCGTTGGTCACTTGGGTAAGCGGCCACCCGCACACTCAACGATCCTCATGCTTTGCTTTTGCTTCGCTTTGTTTTTCTTTCACTCTCACTGTATCTCTCTGTTTCTTTCATACCTCTCTCGCGACCGCGAAAGACACGCGCCCAGTCTGGACCCACACCCACGCATTGCATACCGTGCGCGTCTCTCAACCCCTTTACACTACTCATCTTCTTCTATTTCTTCGGCTTCTTCGTTGTCTTCTTTATCTTTTTATTCCTTATTTTCTTTTTCGTCTTCTACTTCATCTCGTCTGTTTTGTTTTTTCATTTTTGGATTGCTTTTCTTCACAAGACACTTCATACACACTTACTCACACATACGCAAACGGTAAAGTATAAGAATGAGAGAGAGTTGAAAACATCCTCTCGCATTGAAACGGGATCGTTATACCACGGGGGCCCCGTCGCCGCCCATCGGGATGCAACTTGAAGAAGGAGAGAATGAAAGAAAAAGGGTAAAAAAAAAATGATAATATAAAAATAAAAATGAGTAAAGCGCCTGGGAAAGACACCTACGCTCAACCCTTTGTTCAGTTACCGACGTATTTTTTGGATGTTTTTATTCATTTATTTATTTATTTATTTATTTCTTATTTTTTTTTTAAGCTGTTGCTTGGTTTTTTCGCCGTCATGTTTCTCTTTCCCCCTTTGCCTAAATATGATGATGGCTGTGGTGAAACATGGCCGTGTTTATATTTTATAATCATGCTCGCACAAAGACAGCAAATGGTGTATAACGTATAACAGTAGTAGTTAATCTTGGTCGCATCTTGTGGTCATGGGAATTGACCATTTGGAGAAAAGACGTTTTGCCTGGGCATTTGCCAATTCTTCTGCTCTCTTATATATTCGCGATATGCCACGATGGTCCATATATATATATATTTATTTTTTTTTTTTTGACTTTGCACAATCGTCCAAGCTTGAAATCGCCTTCCACGCTAGTCTTTCGTCGATCAGCCAAGACGACTATAGCGCGCGGTGAAGTAGAATATAACGCCCACAAAAGTGCGAGGGATCATTGACGTATACATTTTAGCTTTCGAGGCCAAGAGCGAAAAAGATGTGATTCACATGATGACTCCAGTCTTCCACGACTCGTGCGCGCGCGCAGCCGCATTTGTCGCTGTGTGTCGCGTTACTTTACTCTTCATATGTCTCTTTTCTTCTTTTCGTAATTTTTTTTTTATTTCTTCATTTCATTTTATTGTTTTTTTTTTCTTTTTTTTTTTTTTCGAGGATAACACAGGAAGTGTACTCACGATATCGAATCGCTCGTCATTTTTCAGCAAGTAGGTACAACTATATATATATACACGTTGCTCTTTGTTAACACATTTTCCCACGCTCAGTATACAGAAGAAATAAATACGTATGGCATTCGTTTGTATTCCTGAATAACTTCTCTCTTACTCTCCACTTTCCTACCTATAACGTAGAATACATACATGTACATATTGGAATAAATTTATATGTCTCATATATTCATTGAAATATTTGACATCAAAAACAATTTGAAACTCAGTGAGACACGTTTAATGTTTCTTTTATATCTGTATATATAAATATATTACATTGTTTTTATTAGAATTTACGAGTGACATTAAAAATAGTGAGAATTCAAGTTGATAAACGTTAAAAGGAGGTGGGAGGTATAAGGCGCGAGTCAGGCGCGTGGCTCCCACGGGTCCAATGTCGGATGTTCGTTGTGTTGGGTCCATACAGAGCTTAGTCTTGCGAGGCCCTGTCTTTCCTTTTGCCCCTTCTCTTGCGCGGCCTTCATGCTCTCTCACCTTCTACCTCACTCTCTCAAACAACAACAACAACAACAACAGCGGCGGCGGCAGCAGCAGCCAAGTGCATATACCAACTGCATATACTTATGGAGGTGCTGAAGTAGCGCGCAAGATCAAAACAAGGCCCCGGCTATTAGTTTCATTATTCGTTTAATAGTTGTTGGACAATCATATAATATATACATATATATTATGAGAGCTCTTGTACTTGAGCATCAGCGGCTGCCGAAGAAGGAGGCTTTTAAAGGTAAAAGAATCTCATCGATAGGCGTGCGAAGCTAATTGCCAAATTGGGCCAGAGGTTCCGAAAGAATATCGCGCGCGGGCTCCCCTTCAAACTAATTACTTTATCCTCTCTGTATATTGGTTAGTGTATGAGAGGAGAACAAGAAGAAGAGGAGGTGGAGGAGAGAGAAATGAGAAATAAAGATAGAGGATAACTGAGTGAGTGCAACTTAATGGTTGCAAGGCAACCCAAATCGACCCGTTTCTCATCATCAACGTTGAGCACATTTTTTTTCTTCTTTCCTTTCTCTTTTTTTTTTTTTTTTTCTTTCAGTTATTTATTTTTGTTGTTTTCCCATTCGTATTCACTCTCAGCATGCACGAGTTATATAGAAGCCCGCACCTGAGCCTGTCTAATAACCTTTCGTCGCGAGCCGCCGGGCAAATTCCGTCGATTTTGCCTTGGGAAAAATTACGAGTCGCCGCAAATGAAATCTCAGCGTTGCGTTAAAGGCATTCTTTTCATCCTCTCTGTCTTTCTCATATTTGCCGCTCATTTTTTCTGTCTCACTGTGAGTATATATGTATATATAGATATTCGTGCCACCTTATTTTGATCGGGTTCACCCTACTGAAATTGCGCTAGACCGCGAGAACGTTGATATACGAGTGTCCATCGAGCAGAAACGGATTTTTACGGTCTGCCACCCCTCTTTTTCTTGTATGTACTTTCCACACCGCACACACATTTCACACTTCTTATACGTTAACCCATAAATATCGATATCCCGTTTTCTCACTTCTGTTTCGCTCCACCCAAAACCGGAAATTCATATAGTAATATATATAAGAATGAAAAATAAACGATAAAACTTTTGTGGATTAAAAAAAAAAAGTTTTTCATATTTTTCCCAACATTTTGTCTTCACTGTCTTTTACTCTAGTTCTTCTTCTTCTTCATTTTATTTTTTTTTTTTTTTTCGCAAAGAGAAACGATGAGCGGAAAGTTTTGGTGAAAAACCAGAAAAACTTTGACGTTATAAACTTTTTTCACTGTGTGTATATATACTCGATCTTAAGATGAAGTGTACCACACGTATGTAGTTGATGTGATGCTTTTGATATAGAGAGAAAACGACGAGTTGCATTATGCAAAATCCCGATGGGCTGTGATAGCGAATCAAGTTTATATACACTGTGGCATATGTTTGTGAACGCATAAATGTATATACACATGTATATATTTATATATTTTTGAATAAAATGCAGCAAGTGGCGCTGGCGAGTCGACGAGAGTCAAGAGTTCTTCTATACTGCAGATATGTAGCGATAGAGTTGCGCACACAGGAAAGTATATTTCCTGACCTTTGAACTTATTTCTTGTCCGCAAGGGAGCGAGTGATTGCGTATTCTGATATCGATAATTACACCTTGGAGACTGACTATAAACGCGACTCGTCCTCTCCAGCCCTCTTTGATCGTTTGCTATCGCAGTATAATATTACATGTAAAAATTATTCTATGCCTCGAGGCTAATATAAGTGTTATTCTCTCGATAGAATTTCGCTCTGTCTGTTTCTCACTTCAGTAATTCTTATTCATCTCTTTTATATGATACAAAGACACATAGCAATCGTTATTTCAATAGCATGGATTACCATTATTGCTCGTTGGCCAAGTAGAAATGCAGAATACATAAGGAAATGTCGGTGCGAACCCAGAAAGAAAAAAAAAAGAAGCCATAAGTTCATATAGTTATCCAATTGATCTTTATACACAAATGTATGCTTCATATACTACAAATAAAATTAATTTTCATACTATTCTCATAGTCGTACGTGTTCACTGTATTCGCAGGTGATAGATTTGACAGCATAATTCGTTATTCAGCCTTTCCCGACAAGTCTCAACTTGTTTTCAACACTGTATACATCACGATTCGCATCGAGTATAAAAAAATTCTTTTCCAATATACATTCACGTTTGAATTTATAATATCTATACACATATATCCACAAGTATAGATATAGGTACAATAAGTACATGAAATATATATTTCAACTATAGATTAAAGAGAAAAGAAAACACCTGTTCCTTCACGGTAATTTTCATTTCTCGTCATCCATGACTGATGTAATGGATTTTACAATTGACCAGAGATATAACTGTGATCTTGATCATCATCAGTTTCAAAATTACACCGATGTACATTGCCAATTGTATTTAAATATGTACATACCCATACCTACATATCCATATATATAACATAAATATAAATTCAATATCTTGAAAGAGATGTTGTAAATATCGCAATAATATACTAAAAATAAGGAGTGGTTTAATCGATTGAGCATATATCAATGTTTCTTTATCCCCAAAGGGGGTACCTAATTGTAGAGCGATTTCATCGGTGTGTCTACTTATCCCAAGTCACGTCACATGTGTATATACAAGTTCGCTTTACTTCTCCTGACTCTATGGTTTAACAGAGATGCTGCAAGTAGTATATGGTAATAGAAAGAGAGAGTCAAATGTAGTTCGAGCAACGACGCGTGCTGTAGAATTATCAAAGCCCTCCGGGATGCGGAACGACAGGGTATAGGTTTATACATATAAATATACATATAGATATGTACGAATAGTGTATATAGTAAAGCACACGAAGAAGTAAGCAACGGTGGTGGTGTGTGTGCATGCATAGAAGAAAGCGGTTGGTGAAACGACGAGGTAGAACGTGAGGGTGCCAAACCGCAAAGTCGTTTGCCAACCCAAGTTTCGCCTCTATACACTTGCAATCCGACCCCCATACTCATTTATATACGTATATATATGTACGGTTATATATAGGTATTAGTTCTTTGAGTACATACTATATGTATGTGCACAGGGAACTCGTAAGGAGAGCCCACTCACTGTGAACGTGAGTGTGGTTGCATTAGTTTATTAAACCCCGCACGGTATATGTAAAGAGGTGGAAAAAGGGAAAAAAAAAATCATTATGAAATAAAATAAAATGAACTTGAAGCAAAAGGAGCATGCTAGTGAGTGGTGGAATATGAATCTTTTTTTTAGTTTTAGTTTTTTGCAAACTGCATTGGTCACCTTGCATTAACGATTTGATTTTTTGTGTATCCATTACCTCCTTGAAAGTTTATTCCCCCTGCTTGCCAACAAAATTAAAAAAATATGTATATAACAAAAAATCAGACGTTTTTCGAGACAACAGAGTTTGGTTATGTATCTCATTTCAGGACATATAAGAAAGCCACTGTTAGTGTGTGTGTGTGTGCGCTAGGTTATATACTCGCGCGCATATCTCATTTGCTCTCTCTCTTTCCATATCCCTCTTTCTCTTCCTCTACTGATCGTAATTACGAAATTGTTCCTTTGAAGGACTCCGGCAGCGCGCAACACCGCGTAGCGCCCTCTCTCCCTTTTTTTTTTTTCTCTTTTCATTCCGTTCCCAATTTTCAACTCCTTCCAACATAAAAACCACACAACGGATAGCAAATAAAGCAGCAAAATTCAATGTCTTCTTTAACCCCTTTTAGTCCTGACGTTTACGATAAAAATAAAATATATATATACGTGTATACATGACTAGATTGGGATTAAAAAATTGATGGAAAATTTGATAATAAAATTTCAATTATATTTTTCTAATAGTCAAGCGACTATATACATTCACTTACTATTCATGGTATATTTTATTTTTATTGAAATTCAATAGTTGAAACAATTATATTGAAATGACTGAGAGTATCTGCAAAATTGGAATTAATTTTTTTATCATCCCAGTAATTATTTATTTCGTATATTCAACTCAAAAAATATAGTTCAAGTGTTATAATATATTAAATCTAATTCTAGATCATAGTATCATTGCTACCAGAACATAATCGTGCATTAGAATTGTACATAATATACACTGAGAGAATTTCCTAGTAAATATTACCCCGCAACCCATAGTAAACCAGAGAGACGTGACAATTTTTGATAGAAAATTACACATTTCAAGTTATTTTTTAATATAAATTAAACTAAATACCCAAGTCGAAATTTTGTTCTTACATTAGACCTTTATTTCCTTACCGTATCTCAATTGTACCTCGTGAGTCCTTAATAGTGACTTCCGTACATACCTTTCATATCCTTTATATTCATTTGAACCTTAATAACTCCTTAGTTTTCCTAACTTGATCCTTTTTGATACCTTAAAGTGGAAGAAATGGAAATATCTGCCATTTCTAAGGTTTTAAAAAAGACTAAAATTAGAGATCTCGTCCTTAATAATACCTTCAATTCCTACATTAGGTCTTTATTCTCCATACTGTATCTGAATTATACCTCGTGAGTCCTAAACAGTGACTTCCGTATACCTTTCATATCCTTTAAATTAAGTTGAACCTTAATAACTTTTTAGTTTTTCTAACTTGTTCCTTTTTTATACCTTAAAGTAGAAAAAATGGAAATTCTCTGCCATTTCTAAGGTCTTAAAAAGGACTAAAATTAAAGAGCTCGTTCTTAATAATACCTTCAATTCCTACAAAACGAGCTATATGCAGTCCTTAAAATAGCAACAAAATTTCGACTAGGGACATTCCGCGAATTAAGAATATATATTTGACTCCGCTTACATAGATTACGGAGTAATATTTACCCAAAAATTCTCTCAGTACATATATACACGTGTCAAGGAAATTTCAAATAATACATAAATGCAACATTAAGCGGAACTATATGCACTGAATGCCCCAAATAAGCAAGATTTTCATCTCTCTCAAATATGCATCCATATAAGTATGAATATAGTAGCAGTAGTAGTAGTAGTAATATCTATATATCCCTTTGGCTGGTATTCTCTGCAGATTAATCCATCTCCCGTGGATTCCATAATGGCTGTGGTATAACTATAGCAACGAACGAGCGATTATTTCGCGCGGGGATCGCTCCGTCATCGCGCGCGGAAGGCGGTATCCTCTGATGTCCTGTAGTTTCGTGGTGAAGAGATCCAAGACGCCAAGAGAAGATTGCCCGTAATCATCTCGATCTATGGGCTACGACCCCGTCAAGGTCATCACAATAAATATATCTATATACTTTCTGTATGTAGCTGTATATTATATAGATATAACATATGTATATACTGATTTTATATACATATAAAAGGGGGATGAGTTTGTTTTGCAACTTTGTCCTCATCGTTTTTCATCTTCTGCAGCATCTCTTGATTCATATCTCTTCATCATCATCATCATCATTATCATCAGCTTTGATTTATCTCAATCTTATCTGTGATGATTATAAATTCTTAGTGTTACTTTTATGACCACCACTCATATACAGATATCTTTCTTATGTCTCACTTAAGCTTTATACGCTCCTTTCGATTCTTTATATCATACAGGATATTTTTCTGATATTTTTTTACTCTTTTTTTTTTTTTCATTTTTATTCGTCGAAATCGTCAATTTTTTATACTTACTCTCTGTCGGTTTTTTTACTTGACAAGCTCTTTTGCTTTATAGCGCAAGCCACTTGGGCTTTTGATATAGGCCAGGTGCGCTATCACAGAGAATGAGAAAGAGTGAGTGAATGGAGAGAAGAGAGTGCAATAGCAGTAGTGAGAAATAAAAAGAAAAAAATACAAGAAATTGACGACTAGCACGGTGATTCATGTACGTCAGTGAATTCAACGCGAACGACGTCTACTTTTCATTCGATGCATTCTTCACTTCGATTTACTTTTTCCCTATTCTTTTTCTCTGAATTTTTCTTTTTCTATTCTTCTCTCAAACATTTTTTTTTTTCTCTTATCATCCTTTCAGTGCACTCTATTATAAACTATCTGTATAAAGAGAGCGATGATGAAAGTACACTTTCAACTGAAGAATATCATCCCCCAAGGATCAAATATATATACCCATAATATTTCATTGCGCGATACGAAATATACATATATATTTATTTTTCTCGTCATCCCTCAACCGTTTGATGTCCGACTCTTCAGCTTTACTCAATAATAATAATTAAAAAAAAAAAATCTGGAGAGAGTAAAAAAGAAGCTGAAGAGAATAAAGTTAAATAATGAAAAGGGAGAATTAGGGGGAAACAAAAAGAAAAAAAAAACCCCACGAGAGAAGACTAATTATGTGATTTACGAGCAGCGAGCCGCGACTTAGCTCGTCGTGGACGTTGCACCTTGCTCGATGTAAACTTCACCTGTGTCTTCCTACTTGTATATTATTTTACCATCAACTAAAGAGAGAAAAGAAATTAAAGAGAAAGAGAAAGAAGTATATATTACGAGCGTATACATACATATTCTTTCGAGTGGCCATGGAAAAACACGGCTGATTATTTCTCGCAACGCTCGATGCACGTGCCCGCGTATACATTCAACGTTGTATACCTACACAATAAACAGAAAGAGGGAAAGGTTTTATACATCTATATACACACGAATTTGTTGTACTCTCTGAATGAATAAGAGGAGCAGGAGGAAGAACTCCCGAGGCCTCAAATAATTGCGTTTATTAAAATGTTACGCGTTCTAGTTTTGCGTGAGTCTCACCATGAAATGTTCAGTGTACCATTGTACCCACAATGTTTTTTTTTCTTCTGAATATATATGATGGATATGTATATTATACATATATAAATATGTACGAAATTTATTATTTAATGTGTTTCGTATCCGTTAGGGTTATAATAAATATAAGGAAGATGAGAAACATTGTGGATATTATATATGAGTTTTGCACACCAACTAATGAACCATAGTGGAAACTACAGTGCACACGAGAGTTTGTAAGCTGAGGAAAATCCCACGTTTACATATGGAATTATCGTACATCCCTTTCGGATTACAAAACTTCATTTTGCTCAAACACGTTGGATTATATCGGTACGATCATAACGCCAAGTGTAATTTACGAGACGAACGTAAAACTTATCGACTTTGCTAGTTATGTGTATATAGGTACATCTAATAGATATATACATAAATATACGGATGTATATGTATATGATATATGCATCTACTATGTTTATAGTGTATATACTACTTGATTTATCAGTAATCCACAACTGTTTCATTTGCATTTCGCAATCTTTCATTTAGTAATTTTTTTTTTACTTTTTTTTTTCATTCTTTTATTATTATTTCTTTTGTAAAAATATAAATGATGGGTTTGGTCGGGAGATTTGGTGTGTAACATATGCATTACGACGTCACGCCTCGTCTCGTTAGCTTTGCTATTACGCACAGGCTTCAGCACATAAATAAATATGTATATGTATGTATAAATAATTGTATACGAGAATAACGTGAAAATATAATGAGTCTCAGAGAGAAACGATGAACGGGTCAACGAGAAATCCTTATGGAAAACCAAAAAGTCCTTTTATTTTCATAATCTTACTTCTTCCTCGTGTCTTTCACTTCCGTGAACAGAATTTATATATTCATATTTAATTCTATAAATATATCACCGAGTACGATTTGCCTGTCACTGAAATGAATATGCACAACTGGCTTTTCAATTTTGTTCCATGTTGCTTTTATTGACGTTATTTATTCATGTTATTTGAAATAACTTGCCGTATATACAAAGTTGTTGACAATTGACATATTGAAGATTATAAAAGGCAGAGAATTTCTCTATCTTTTACTTTCTTCCATTCTTCCTTTATCTATTCGTAAACTATATAATAAAATGTAAATATACATGCATCTCAAAAGCTGTTGGTGAAACTTTGTTGGTTTTGTGTTATGCAACGATGGGACATTGTGTTGCTTGGTGCCATCCAATGTTATAACCACGCGACTATATGTGTAAACAAAGTTCAGTGAAACTTTTCAGTAACACTTGTGCAGCTATTGTACGAATCTTCAAAATATAATCGTTGAAGCTGATGAAAAAGATTAGAGAAATCCAAAGTTTTATATGTAGATCATACGAGTGTATAAAAAATAATATTACAAATATATAATAATACACGATTAGATTTTATTTTTATTTTCGATTTAATATTTTTTTTAAAATATATATTTCAACTTTTGACTATGTGATTATCTTAAAGAGCTTCAATACAAACTGAAATAAAAAATAACAAAAAAAAATTCACATGATCGCTGATGATGATGATGATGTTTAAACACAGACATTTTTAAAATTTATAAAGTCATGCATCCACAAACTGAAGACATGAACTTGTAATTTATACATCATATGTAACGTGTGTATTTACTTGGACTGATTACAGTCTCTCGCAGAACTACTGCACACCTATAAATATCATCGTCATACAGTGAAAAACTAGCAAATACTTTTTAAAAAGTCACAGAGATAACTATAATTGATGTAAACAAACATCGATAAGAAAATATTAAATTTTCTTTTATGATAATAAATAAAATAACATTTTGTTATTCTATCATCCAAACATTTATCATATATACATATACACACAATTTCGCAACAATACATAAAGAGTTGCAAATAATATGCAAACATGTTTCTGATGTGTGTAAACTTTGGTCAAGCTTTGTATAAAATACATCGTATACGTTTATAAAATGAAACAGGTGAATTGCGGGCAATGAAAGACATACACTTATACACTCTATATACCAGATAAATTGCTGCTCCTTCAACATCATCATCATCATCATCATCTTTTACTCTTGATGTGCAATAGAGAACATCAAGAAAGCGTGAGGAAAAAAAAAGATGATCTCTCTCGCTTTCTTCCCCTATTTCTTTCTACTGTCATTCGTCTGTATATAATATGTGGGAAACGAGAAGATGATACACGGCTATGCGAGCTTTCTTTCACTACATTGTATATCTAAAGAAGCTTTCATTCACCGAGGCTTGCATATCGTATTTTGATCTGCAGCTGCCTGAAGCGGCCGTAAGAAAAAAAAATTGCACCAGTCAGGCGCGGCTGTCAATCTTACAGAGAAAAATAATTTGTGAAATAAAAAAGAATAATAATGATGATGAGAAGATTCATACATATGGGGCATTCCATGCCAACTCATCCTATCAATGAACTTTGCATCTCTGATTTCGCTGAAACTTGGGCATTTTTTTCTACCCATCGAAATAGGGTGAGGTGATTTTTTTCAAATTTTTTTATCGACCCGTTCAAAAGATAGATTTTTGAAAATTTTTGGGGTTTTTAATGTTCAAATGGCCATAACTTGGCCACGAATTGTCCGATTTGAGTCTTTTTTTTTCAAAATTTTTGTTTTTTAATGAACTTTCTGGAAAATTTATGCAAAAAATTATCAATGATGAATTTGATTTTTTTTTTTAATTTTAAAGTTAAAATGTGGATTTTGAGACTCTTTGTATCTTTCGATTTTTCCCAAAAAAATTCTCAAAAATACTACTCCCTAAAATACAAATTTTAAGCCTAGTCTCGTAATGGGATAATGATGGGTTATA
>JAQQBS010000002.1:20318123-20343314 GCA_030347275.1 Microctonus aethiopoides
TCAAATTCATCATTGATAATTTTTTGCATAAATTTTCCAGAAAGTTCATTAAAAAACAAAAATTTTGAAAAAAAAAACTCCAAATCGGACAATTCGTGGCCAAGTTGTGACCATTTGAACATTAAAAACCCCAAAATTTTCAAAAATTTATATCTTTTGAACGGGTCGATAAAAAAATTTGAAAAAAATCACCTCACCCTATTTCGATGGGTAGAAAAAAATGCCCAAGTTTCAGCGAAATCGGAGATGCAAAGTTCATTGGTAGGATGAGTTGGCATGGAATGCCCCATATACATACATACTTCTCTGGCGGATGAAAAATAAATTTAAAAACCCCCCCCCCAACACTACATAATAAATATATAAATTGATATATTAATAAATAATGGTACTCATATGTGAAAATAAATATTATACATACAAGAAAATAACATAAATTACTGCAGGGAATTTAATATGAATGAAAATATATTTTTAAAATAGCCAATTGAGTTGTATTGCGCGTCAGACCGCAGTTCTCTATCCGTTGCATTAGTTGCAATAATATTTGCAAAGGTATATACGTTCTTTTCGACGACGTGAAGCGCAATCCGAAAACCACTCGGGTTCAACTTTATTTTATACACATTTACGTATGTATATTGTATATGTGTATCGTTTATCTATGTATGTATGTATGTATGTATGTATATACCGGATTATTCTATCGCTAGTAAGAGTAGTAGTGGTAGTAGTCTGCTCTCGTAAATATTTACGCGTAACGCAACGATCGCATTTGCATTTGTTGGATATCCGCTGTCGATTTCTCCCTATATACATATGGACGCAAGCGCATTTTACTATATGCAATGATTGCAAGCGTAACAGAACCCTGTGAACATGTATATATATGCATATATATACGTTCAAACGCTTCAGAATGAATAAATATATACGTATTTATATATACATACATATACAAGTATATTTATGCTGTTATTGTGAAAATAATCAAATCGTCGATGTGCTTTTATCCAATTGGACATAACGCTTAATTGACGCACACCGCTAACGCATATAGAAACATGCATTGTACTCTAACGCACACGTATAACATCCACTTTTTCTTCTTTTTTTCCATTCTCTATAACCCTTTTTTTTTGATTTTTTATTTTATTCAACATCGAAAATATTTTTCACCCAAATTTTTTTTTTATTTTTTATCATTCCTACATAGTTATATGTTTGCTGTCTGCGTTCTCTGGGATTACTTGCTAAATTCCACTCAAATAAATTTGTTTCTATCCGTATTGCTCTCATCAAAGCTATTTTGAATTAATTTAAAGCAGCTATCATACATATATGTTTGTGTAGGTATATAGAACGCGGTCGATAACGAAAGAACTTTATTCGTCCCAATGGCAATTGAGAATGTCGAGAATCGCGCCAGCAAACGACGTTACTGTATATGTATATATATGTATGTATATATGGGTATATGAGGTTGTATATAGATATGTAATATAGAGGTTTTATCCAGAGAGGGATTTTTGCCATTGCCGCGTTCGCTCGTTCACGATAACTATGCGACCATACGCCTGTTCTCTGCTTACTGTCTTTATATATGTATATATTCTTCTTTTCTACTCTCATATAAATAGTCTTTCGCTTTTTCTTTCTCACATGTATATGTATATATACTTGTAATACTGCTATATAGATTTTTATATCAACGTGTAACTCGTTGAGTCGTGTGCGATTCACCGTGCTCTATACAACCCACTCTTTTTCCTAACATACATTTCAAGAAAAAGAAAATGGAACAAATATATGTAGTAGCATTCACATAAATGTGTATACGCGAATTGCCAGGCGTCGGAAATTGCTTCTCAATATAATGTGCTGAGATATATACAATATTTATTGATTGTCCTCTATGTACAACGAATTTTCACCAGTGTTTAATAAAGTAGAAAAAAAAAAATTACTGTGCAGTGAATTGTTTTTGTGAATATAATAAAATATATAAATTAGTAAAAAAAATATAAATATAATATGTAATAATAATAATACTGTGGTGTAGTGTAATATGTAATTGTTATTATGTAATGCAGAGAAAAAAATAGTTGGACAAAGATTGAATGTGATCTTTCAATATTTTATCTGTTATTAAACAGTTTATTTTTGCATATTACACCTACACACAAATTGTCTCGTATATTTTACCTCTTTATTTATCTCTTTCAAATGACTCAGTATTCATTTTCTCTTCTCTTTGCTCTTATTGTGTCACCGCATCCCTTATTATTATATTGTCGTTATGTATATGGTCGCAGTCGTTATCGTGTAAACGATGACTCGTGCGATCCACACAAGTAGTTCAAACGTAAACGCGCAAAGCACGTCCCACACACGAATTCAACTGATGGCAATAGCGACGACAGCGGCGGCGCCTACGAGCTGTACGAAATGTTATACTATACAGTAATGCAACTATATCCTCACAAAGACAATGATATAATCATTTCCGTTTGTCACAAGTAATATAGAGAATAAAAAGAAAAACAAAAGAATTATATGATTTAACAAAGGCGTATACGCGCTTTTGACAAGTCAAAATTAAATCCGCGCTCAAACAAGAATGAAAAGAGAATATATATACATGATATGTTCACAGTCAATTACTGATTCAAATAAATCGACTATTTTTTTTTTTTCAAAAGGTCTACTGGAATACCTTCAGGGAGGTGTAAAAAGATTCCTGTTAAAACCAGAGCTCTTAATATTAATATTAAGAGGTCTCTCATCGTGAATTTCTACTTGTTATTTAAATAACATAGAAAAATTTTGTTTTTATCATTAAAATTTTGTAGCTTACAAACCAATGGACGGATTCAAATGATCAATACATATCATCATAGGAAATTGAACGCTCTACAAAAAAGGTATCTTACAATTTTTTCATGATTTTTACTGTTTAGAAGATATCGGAGATTCAAGTTTGAAGAATTTAACAAAATTAATTTGTTACTTTTAAATATTATAACTCGTAGACAAATAAATATTATAAAGTGCGAAACATATATTTTTGTAGGACATTGAACACTCTACAAAAAAGATGTCTTGTGGTTAATCGATTACTCTAACCATTTAAAAGATATTCGCATTCATGACTTGAAGAGATAAAGTTAAAATATTTATTAAAAAACTATTAAAATCAGTACACAGGGATTGGAATGCGAATATCTTCTAAATGGTTAGAGTAATCGATTAACCACAAGAGACCTTTTTTGTAGAACGTTCAATTTCCTACAAGAATGTATGTTGCGCACTTCATAATATTTATTTGTCTCCGAGTTATAAAATTCAAAAATAACAAAGAATTTTTGTTAAATTCTTCAAACTTTAACCTCTGATATCTTCTAAACAGTAAAAGTTATGAAAACATGGTAAGATACCTTTTTTGTAGGGTGTTCAATTTCCAATAAAAATATGTATTGACCATTTGAATTCGTCCATTGATTCGTAAGCTACAAAATTTTAATGATAAAAACAAAATTTTTCTATATTATTTAAATAGAAAGTAGAAATTCACGATGAGAGACCTCTTAATATTAATATTAAGAGCTCCGGGTTTAACAGGAATCTTTTTACACCTCCCTGAAGGTATTCCAGTAGACTTTTTGAAAAAAAAAAAAAATAGTCGATTTATTTGAATCAGTCTAGAGTATACATACATATAAGATTTTTATTCTACTTTTATGGTATTGTACTGTCAAATCGTGTTTGCGCACCAAGTCCTTGGCGCTGCTGACTAATTGATGAAAGTTCCGAAATATATTTATTACATACAATAGTTTATGGATGACACGTACAAAATTATACAAATGGCTTCCGCCATTCTTTTATTTTATTTTATTTCATTTTATTTCATTTTATTTATTTATTTACTTATTCATTTTTTTTTCTCACTGCTTCCTTCGCCAATCATTTTTCTACTAACTCATATTTATTCCCAAGTCGTCTCTTCATGAACATAAATTATACATATACATATGTATAATATAATTCAGATAAAATTTTGTAGTGAGAGAGCTGCAGTGCAAGGGACATAATGAACTGACCGTTTAGTTTGCGAATGGTAGAATGAAAATGGTTTGTCAATAGTTATATATATGTTTGTATTGTATATACATACCTATACATATGTATATATACTATCACGCCTTTGCATCAAACGAAATTGAAAGCTGCGGTGACGAGTCGATGCGCGTTTGATCGGATGTTTTGGACGGATGTTGACCAACTGCTGCCAGAGTCAGCAATACGTACTCGGTCAGTCGAAAATCAAATGCGCAGCCAATAGGAAACACGAATGTACAGGATTTATTTTTATTTTTTTTATACACATTGATATTGCGAGACATGTCAGGGTTTTTATCTTTCAATCCATCAAATCTGTCAATGCAAAATTACTCACATATACTGCACATACATACAGACATAAAGATATCTGTATTTATATATTTAAACATGTATTTCTATTATATAAATGAGAATAAAACTGTTAATTATTGTAGAATATTTATTTATTTTATTTATTTTTTTTTTATTATTTATTTGTTTTTATTTAATAATTAATATTTTTATAATATTATATTAAGCAAAAAATATATAATTAATATATATTTAATTTAATTATTAATAAAAACAATAATAAATAATAATTAATATATTTTTATATTTACACACTTGTATTTTTTTAAGCATTGTTTATTTTTTTTTTTTTAAATGAATTAAATGTATAGGTACAATGTATTTCTTTCATGAATTTTTCTCTTTGGTGTTTGCCGCACAGCTTCAGGCAATGCGCAACTTATCAGAGAGCAATACATGTAATGATTCAAAGTCTTCGTGTCATATCTTCAATTTTTCTTTCACGACGTATTTCATTTTTATTTATTTTCCGCAACGACAAGAATAAACCTGTAGAAATAAAATAAAAATTAAATGATTGCCATTGCATTATATAGAAAGCTAAATATTTTTGTGAGCAATATATATCGTTTTTTTCTTCATGATCTAAAGAAAAATACTTACAAGAAAATATATAGATTGTTATATGTATATAAATTGGCGAGATAATATACACACGCGTGTATAAGAGAAATATTTTGTTGACAAGAGAGACACTCACTAGACGACGCGACTCCCTATTTATTGGTCTAGACTGTTGAGATCGCAACGAATATATGTATATGTTTATATATATTATATGTATGTAAGAGGTGCGGCAAAGTATCTAAAGACAAACAGGCATAGACACGCGGGGCGTCAAGGGAGAAAGAAAGAAAAAGGAGGACAAACACGCGAGTACGTGAGCAAAACTTTATATGTATCTGTTTGTATGATACATATATATTTATTTATATATATATATTATATACTTTAGAGTCTTTTAGTGTACATAGTAGCATTATTGGACATGTAGCGTGCGCAATGGTAGCGAGACCCCGGTTTCTTTCGTGTCATGCGAAAATTCGTGCGACAAAGATTATAAATAACTATTTAAACGGAAAGACACGGGGTGCGTTGGTATAAATATAAAAATAAACCGGACGGATGTAAAACAGTTCTTTACAGTATCTTTTCGCTATACACTCGTATAGCCGATGCTTTGACCTGTTTTCAAAAGTCAATATATATTTTTTAACATGAAATAAAATAAAAAAAACTCTTGCACATTTATATTGTAAATATTTATAACTTTTTTGATGAAATGATTTTATTTAACGTTAAATTTGATATATTTAGATATCATATATACATGTTATGATGTTTAATTTGAAGTTTATCTGGAGATTTTATGAATATAAAATTATTTCGCAAAATTATAGGTCGTTGAATTGATTGATATGGTTATGAGTTTATTTTTTTATTTTTTTACTTTTTTTCTTTTGTTGTTATATGTTTTCTGTTCTTTTCGTTCGTCTCTACGCAAGTTAATACTCATCTTTTTTATCTTAAAACGTATATAGATCAACAAAACCTTATATACCTATTAGCATTTATAGTAGAAAATTGTCGGTCCGTTAAATGCCATTTGCCTTAAGTTCGTCTTGTCGTTTCTATATGTATATGCTGGCGTGGCTTTTTCACCATCCAGGGACAATGTTAAAGATCAGTGTGATAACCGACAAAGATTTACCATTCATAAATCCTTTTTTTCCATATATACATATATATATAAAACAAAAATATTTATAAGTATAATAGTTTGTTACATATTTTTCTTTGTCACGTGCAGAAAAACTTCTTCTTTTGAAATAAAATAAATTTTTTGATATTTCGTTTGACATTATGTGTATACGTATATTTATAACAACGACATTGAATGAGGAAAATATGCTGATGCATGGACAAACTGAGAAAAAGCTTTTGCGCAATACACAACGCGACGACGATGCTCGTGGGAAATCTCCGAGTTTTGGATAATGGAATTATAAAGAGTCCCATGTGCGTTCGCAGCTTTAATCCTCATGGCTGTCACTTAAAAATAAATATAATAGATATATTTATAAAATAAAAAAATAATAATGTTCATTGTATGAAATTATGTAGATCTTAAATTGGAATATAAAATTTCAAAAACTAAAAGAAATAAAAAAAATAAAATTATGAATGAATATTACTTATAGGATAAAATAAATTTTTACAACGCGACAATTTTTAATTTATACATAAGTATATATATACATATATGTATATATATATACATATATGTATATATATATACATAAGTTCAATCAATCTATTTTCTCACTTAGTACTTTCTCACTACATTTTTTATTATCGGTATCTATCAGCAAACTCTATTACGTCAGGTTCGATTATAACTTGAGTCCAAAGTTTTCTCAAAGTTCGCGTAGGCCAATCGCTGCAACCATCGTCTGAAAGATGTCTATACATATATAGTATGATTGAGGTTATATATAAATTCAAGTATGTATTTGTATGCATGTATATATGTATTTGCGACGCAGTGTAATCTCGAAGCACTTTTGATTCAAGAACGTTCGCATGAACTCCTTGGAATAAATTGAACGCCCGCCGAAAACTTTCAAGATGCAAACGCTGCTTCGTATAATTAACAAACTAATTTTTCCTTCAACAATAACATAAATATATTTATATATTTATGAATGTATATATGTATGGGTATAAGGTAATATATATACAAGTATATTTGTGATATGACTGTTGAATATTTACAAAATACTGCAGTGAAATATATATAATGAGAAAAAAAGAAATGATTTTTTTAGGTGAGAGGAGAATTAAAAGAAAAAAAATATATAAAAAAATTCTAGATTGTGTGTAACAAAGATCCAATTCTTTGTGCGGTTTCGTGACTCGTTTCGTTTTGTCGACGTTTCGATCATTTTATTTTATATATCTATGTGAGACGAACAACGTATGTCCGTTGATGTTCTTGAAGAGAGTTCTCGTCGCATTCGGCACCCCCGCATTTATATATATACGTGATGCGAAAGTCAAGTTCGTGCATGCTTGTGTCCAGGGAATCGTAATTCACTTGGGAATTCATAAAATGATTCCAGCCAATTCCCGTTTCTAAAGCCAATTCTGTATACAACATGAAACAAAAATATATTATCGAAACTTTTGCTATAAAAAATACAAATTTACATTAATTTATAAAAAATACTTTTTGTATTATTTAATTTGTATTTACTGTCAAAGAAATTTTAAATTAGTAAGATAAAAAAATATGTCTGCATATAAAATTGATGGAAGTCTGTGCGAGGTTTCACTTTAATGATCCTGTTGAAAAATTAAGGTAAATTATATTTTTTTATATTTGTGTTTGTAGAGGAATTAAAATAATAAATAAAATAATAAAAAATAAAATAACTTAATTTTCATCTCGTTACTTTGCACCACAATATATGTAATATGTATCTATATGTACTGTATATAATTAAGTATTAGAGTATACATATGTATAAAATATAAATACATATATTTAAAATCTTTAATGAAATAAAAAAAAAAATTTTTTTAATAGTAAAAAATATAAGCTTGAAATATTTTTTTCTTTATTCCTGCTCATCATTATGCTGATTTAATTATCATTGTCATTAATATTATCCATATAAAAAATTGTTTGCCTGAGAAAATATAGAACTGTAATTAAATTAACGTGGTCTCGTATTTTATATTTATTTTTATTTATTTTTATTTATTTGTTATATGAAACTAAATGAAATATTTATTTTCAAGTCTGACAGTATATACATTCAAAGAGAATTATTGCGATAATTTTGTAGATGCACATTTATATGAAAATTTGAATGAGCAATTTCACATTCTCTCGGCATTGTTTTAACGGAAATATTTTGAGTATTATCCAACTATATGTATATATATGATAAGGTATCCAACGCAGCTTTGCCCAAATGTTTTAATCGTTGGATTAAATCACGAGAATATAAATTCAAAGATATAAACATTTTGCAATTTTCATGAGAGAAAGATATAGAGGGAAAAAGAATGGATGATAATATGGTGGTATAAGATTTAAAGCAGATATACTCTCACGTATATACATATACAAACTAGCGTTTATGTGTTAGACAAGAGAACAGAGACGACGAAACTGTGAGAGCAAATAGAAAAAGAAAAAAATAGAATATGAGAGAATATAAATTACAACGGGCGCCGCGGAACGAATCGCCGAAAAGCCGGTTTTGCTGACTCTCCCCCGCATGTGTTACTCTCATGCACGGTATATAGAGAATGACAAAAGCCCAGAGCTTTTAATACCATGTGCGAAGGTCGTACGCGACATAAACGATGAAATGGGGAAATGAGTTTTTCCGTAAAACGAGAATGAAAACGGCTGATGGCACGCGTATCATTTTCTTTTTTTCCTTTGTGTCATTACAAATGCTTTTTGTGCAGAATTCTTCATGTATTTATCATGTAATCCATTACACTTCACACCATTATAAAATTTTTATTCATTCATTTTTTCATTTCAATTTCTCAATTGCCCTAATTTATATTCTTCAAATAAATACTAAAAAAACATTTAATATTTTCAACATATCCATTTAACATACTACTACAGAAACATTTTTAAAAACAATTTATAACTGATAAGCCTAGATAGTAAATATATATATACTCGTTATTAATACGTATACACACAAGTGCGAGCAAATAGATATAAAAATAAAAAAAGAAAAAAAAAAGTTTTAAAAAAAAAAAACGATAAAAAAAAATAATGTTAAATTGCAAGGTGACACTTTGGCACTGTCTGTAATCCCAAGGTAATCCTCATTCCTCTTTTTTCCCTTACGCATTTCTTCATCCCATCATTGTCGTTCAGGTCAAGAGTAAAAGCCGACTGATGGGCGCGCGTGCGAGAATCGACAAAGAGTCAGTAGTAGTGAACGAAAGTATATAGGCGCCGAGAATATAATGAAATGTATTATACACATACACATTCTTCTACACATTTAAATACAGATATAAATAAATATACATATATTTTTGTATCTCACTTCCTCTTTACGCGTTAATATATCGTGCGCCTCATTTAATTTCTTGTCTGTGTATATATTTCTGATGAGTCACGCGGCGCTCGCCTAAATGCGCGCTGAGGCCTATTCGTGGACATGGACCCCCACGAACATATACTTATTCTCTCCTTCTTCTCTCTTTCTCACTAACTCTGTACTCGTCTTTATTCTTCATTCCCTTTATATCTCAACATACAGACGTGCCCAGAATAAAATGACAACTCTATGGTCTTGTTATATGGTGATCAAGTTCAAGTATATCAAACTCATTCTTGTGCTGCACTTGAATACGTTTTATTTATAATATTTATTATACTATAAAATTTTTTTTTTTCAGTCAATATTGTTGTACTGTATAACAAAGTTATATTTGTTGACTTTTATAAATCATCAGGAGCGATTGAAAAGCTTCCAATGCTATCAAGAAGTGTGGAAAAAATATGAATAATAAATTATGTATAAAACTGATGAGTTAATTTTCTCTTTGTGAATTTTACTATACATTTATTATCCTTCGGGTGGATTATGGTTGTCGTGAGTGAGTTCTTGTTTCAACTGGACACGCGACTTTGTTTGTGCAATAATGTTTCCAAACCAAACTTTAGAAATTACGTATATACTATTTATGCACGCTCAAACAAGTTTAAACGCAAGTTAATATGCACTCTCTCATCAAAGTATTCTCTAACAGTCACATCTGTATAATTATCTAAATAACTTATTTTGTGGTAGAATATATAATAATTCATTTATTCGCATTGGATATAAAAAATAAAGAGGAATATGTTTAGTACAAAATTGAATGCAAGAAGACAAAACTGATGAAACAATGAGTTAGAAGAAATTGAAGAGAACAAAGCGGAGTGTACGAATGATGAAAGATAACAAAAAAAAAAAAGTTTATATAGAGAAATGAGAGAGAGAAGTATAAATGGAGTCAATTTCTCAAGGTGGCAGAGCCCAAATTTCACGGGGAATGACTTTGAGTGGTAAAAGAGGTGGTAAATATTCTCTCTCATCCAACCGTCCTTTCCTATATAACCATCTCTCTATCTAACTTCCATTTCATCTCTCCACCCTCATGGCATTGCCTATTACTTCTCCAAAGAACTCTCAAACTCCCCGAGATATTAATCTTTGCCTCCTTTACTGATAAGGAATTGGTTAATCGTCCTCTGGAAGTCTGGAAGGGCACTAGAGAGAGAGTATATTCTCTCTGCCACTATTACTCGCCTACTATATAGTTCTCACTCTCGGTATATAATGACCTCGACAACCTCCGATGCCTATCAGTATAGAGTACGACGTCTGGTCGGTTTTAATGGCACTGTCGTTAGCAAGAAACCGCGGCAGTTGAAACGAGGAAAAACTCCAACATATATACGCATATGTTGAATTTTGTTTGTGCTTTATCATCAGGGATTATAGAGAGTTGATCATGCTTTCAGTTGCTATGTAGGTATATACTGCATAGGTTTATATAAAATATAAATATAATAAACGTAGAGGCGAAAATTAAATTGACGGGAGGTCTATAGCTCGGACACACGATGAGGAAGAGAGCTGGTGATGCATTGCGAGAGACATCGCAGACACATAGTCAGACGGCAATGCGTATATTTATAGAAAGTCAGAGAAAAACACGAGCGCTTGCAAGCAGGAGAGAAATATATAGGAACACATACATATACATATGTACAGTTTTATAAATGCCCATCACGTTGCGTTGACTTGTCGGTGCGTGTTTGCTATGTGCCTATATTGCGGCGCCAAATGACGGCAAAGTCTTGTGAACGAAACTGGCGTTAATCCAAAAATTTTCAACTCTAAAAAAAAAAAAAAATATATATATATATAAATATATAAATGTATTCTTTCACTGTATCACATTCGCAGTCTCATTTGGATACATATATAGATATGTGTATTAAAATTCGCATAAGCATATATATACAGTGAATGATGATATAATTGTGGTAAATATTATCGATTTACAATTCTATGAATTAAATTATGCATGACTGAAATTAATCGGCAGTCTAATCGTACGCGGAAATATATAGAGGACAAAGTTAATGTAAATACACATTTGGGTCTGCATACTGCAATGTTAATTAAAATTCCATATCATCCAAGTTCAAATATACAGACATTTGATATTTGGCAAAATTATATTTAAATATATACACGAATATTGTAAATATATTATATTATATATAGAGATATGCATATATACATATATACTCTTTATGTAAAATGAGAGAATAGAAATAGTGCGGGAAATATATGTATTCAATGAATAGTACCGCAAAGCTTTATGTGACATCTATACATGAAAGCGGCGCGCAATGGGGTCGTGTAAAATACTGAATGAACGCCGAGCGTACAACGCACGCAATGCCCGTTTTATTTAACTAAAATATATATACGTATATGTATATATGTATATATGTGTATATTATTTACATATACAAGCTTCATGATTTTTCCTCTCACTCTCATTCTCTTTTTTTCACTTTTCCCCTGCACTTCTCTGTCCATAGTTTACCAAACAATTCCCAATTGCTTTGTCAAAAAGTTCCTGCTAAAAATGGCCGCTGATTTATAGGCTCGCGACGACGGCGGCGGCAGTGCACGCGCACACGAATTTATTACCCCAACCGGACAAAAAGTCCAGTGTTGTCCCGGGCCCTCTGTCTGTCTCTGTATGGAAATTGCGTGTGTGTATATAGTGCAATTTTTTTTTTTTTTTCGTCCCGCTCTCGTTTTCAACGGAATATTTTGAACTCGTCGCTGCACGTTAATACGCGTTCAATTCCTCTTGTGCATCTCTCGTACCATCATTCTATGTATATACTGCAAATATATAATACATATACACACACAACGGATGTGTTGCAGTGTATAATATACCTATACATATGCATCAACGAGATAGAGGAGGAATGAGAGACACGCGAGTGCCGTTTATGGGCGTGGAGAAACGAACAATTTGAATTATTGCAATTCGCAATGTCACCTCCGGATGGACCTGAATACTATATTCAAATTAATATACCTATACTCATCGGAATATTACACACCGTCAAGTCACTATCAATAATTATTTTCCCATTAAAAAAGAAAAAATTAATTAATTAATTAATAAATATAAATATTTATTTATTAATATTTATATTTATTATTTATTATTATATAATACATATTTATTATTATATAATATGTATATATTTATTATTATATAATAAAAATATATACATATATATAAATAAAAATAAATAAATTAATAAATAAATATTAAATAATCGGAAATAATGAAAATACTTTTTATTTGTCCATACAATTTATTTTTCTTTCTTTCACTGATATAGTTATTATAATATCCTCCACAGCTGTATATTTAATGTGCGTCCACGTTAATTTATGCTTGTAATTATGCGGGTGTGTTGTAGTATATATATATACGTGAATGTACAAGTAGTGTACGTTGTAAATTAATTTAGAAGACGGTGGTAAAAGTTAATTTGGTAGGTATAACCTCACGTCTTGTGTCTGTACATATATATAATAGTGGCGCACGAATTTTCCATTGGTGTAGGAAATGAAGAAGAAGATGACGACGACGATGATAGTGTGTTGGTAAGATGGGGATTGCAGCAGTCGTTTAGCTCAGGTGGTGCGCGCCAAGTAGTCCATGTAGGATCACGAATGCAAGAGAGAAATAGATAGAAAGATTGAGGATTGAAGAGAGATGAGAATTAATATACAAGTTTGAAGCAGAGAGTGAGGCGAAGTTACATATTGGATGTAGCAACAGAGCTGCACAACGGAAGGGATTTTATAGGGAAGCGTCGGCGGATTTTGCTCCATGCACACGCGCATATAACACCCACATTTATACACAAATATTCCCTTGGAATAGTTCAAAGTCTTTAATGGGTCCATGACAAAGGTTTAAGGAGCGGCATTTAGATATGTATGTATATATACATATATATTTTCTGCTTCTCGTTTATATGTGTATGTATATTATATAGATATATTTCAAACCGTGCCCTTGTCCCTGTCCCAAGGATTGCCTAAAGGAAAAATTTATGTGAATCCACGTTCGAAAAGTGAGTCACTACATTGCTTCGTTACATATATACTCTTTCCACTTGTTAGTATATATACCTGTGTATATATGTATTAGGTATATATAGATGTATACATGCCCCTCTGACCAACGAGGCGCGACGGGTTGTTAAAATTTATATACATGAAATATATTTTGTATATTTCATACATTGAAAAAGAAGAAAGAAAAAAATTTATACACATATATTGCTTGGATTAAATTAATTATATATTTCAACGTGAGGATCATTGAGGATTATGAAATGTTTTTAATATTTTTGATAGAAATATGATTTCTGAGATTGGTATATTTTTTTATTTGAATAAAATTATTGGATGGAATATTGAGAGGATGATTTTGTTTTAGATTAAAGGTTTTACAAATATTTCTTTCAATTATTTTATTAAAGATGTCAAAGGTGAACAAAGTTTGTGATGAATGATATATATAATTATTAATATACTAAATATATATATATGTGTGTGTATACGTTTGTATTGTATACATATGCTACACAAATATTACGTTATGTATGAACAAAACGATTTTCCGTAATTTAGTAAAAGGTGAATTTATCTGAGGACGAACGATGTGAGATGTATTTTCTTCAAAAACGGCAACAGGTAGCTCTTTCTCTGCCTTCACATTCTCCCTTGTACCCCCTTTATGGCGCTACTGCCAAGTTACTTTGGATACACTGTATATACATCTATTATTATTTATGCAATTTTCATCTATGAGAAAATTTCAATTTGCAGTTTAGTAAAATATTAAACTACATAGGTACATACACAGATAAATGCAAATAATTCACGTGAATTCTTCAGTTATATTATTTTATTTATACAGAAATATAAATAATATTTTTATACGTATGAAATAATTTAAAAATATTTTCAATCTTCTTTTTTTTTTTTTATATATACATTTATTTTCTTTCGGTTATTTATGAATAAAAATTCAATAAAAATTTTTACATTTTTAAAAATATATACTTATGTATATAAAGGTCAGAATGAAATTGAGGTATATAATAAAAATATAAATGCATGCAAGAAGTGTGTGGTCGCGAATTTGAATGAAAGTCCTTCATAAATTGTGCGTTTCTCTCTTGACTATGCGGCCGAATTTTTTTTCTTTCGCTTTTATTTCACTCATTTTCTTCTCTTACTCTTCATACATATATGTATAGTATACATATACCTACCATGTACAGCACTACGGCTAACTCATTTTGTTACAGAGATGACGGGAGTTACAAAAGCTGGGCAACGTGTACTGCCGCCGCGCGATTAATTCTTCTGCTCATCGGTTTCTTTTTTTTTTTTATTCTTTTCCATTCATATATTTCTTTTTACTCTTTTTTCTTTCTGGCTTTGCATCCTCAGCGCTTTGGTTATATTAATTAAAAACTGCGCGACCGCACCAGTTCATTTTGTTTTCTGTTTCTCTTATGCAGATTTCTCTGATCTTTTTTTTTTTTTTTTTTTTTTTTTTTTTTTTTTTTTTTTTTTTTTTTTTTCATACTGTCACATCATTATGTGTATGCTTGTATATTTTTTAATAATACTAATTAGATCAATTTGAAAAATTATAAATTTATGTTACATTATCAAATTATTAAAACGTAAATCGCTTTCGTTTTTTATTTTTACTTTTCAATAGAAAAGAAAGCCGCATGTGTGAAATATATTTATAAACTTTATTTTCTCATTCGTATTTTTAATTCACAGAGATAAAGTAATTAGAAATTCAGTTCGTCGGATTTCAGACCTTTTTAATTACTTTAATGACGACATTAAATTCGGATTAAAATAATATAATTTACTGGAGAGACTGTAGAATTTATGACATTTTTTAATTTTATATACGAATGCAATTATAATAATTTTCGTTTCACATTTTTATAAAGAGCACAATTGACCTTTATGTTAAATGAAAAGAAACAAAATAAATATCAGATGAATAGTTTCACTCTAATCATTAATTAAAATCCTTGATATTGATACTATATTACAATTCCGCAACATTGATTCGAATGTAATTGAATCTCTAAAAGAAAATATAAACAAAAGCTCAGATAATTGTTACAGTAATTGGAGAATAATGATCCTTAAAAAGGATATGACTGTATCGTAAAACAATAGCACAGTTTTTCAAACAATCTGCAAAAAATTTATGACAATAGAAAAAATATTTTTACAATAAAATCAAAGTTAAACATTCATAAAATTTTTATAATTATCTTCATTAAAATAAATATTCATTGTTCGACTTGATGAAGATGAATACCAACAAAAATACAATTTTCCCCATTGGAAAATACAGTTTATAAAATAAAAGATTGAATAAAAAATAAATAAAATAATAAATAAATAATCAAATGAATGAATTTGTGTGTATTACCAATATACACAACGAAAGAATAACTTTTCGCTTTATGTACAGCATCAAAAAGCTCCTTCCCATCCAATATCTAAATGATCAATATCCGCTTATAGAGAAGAACATGGTTTCACTTCAAAAGTCGTGGGGTCAATCAATTTACCGCTCCCTTTTTTATTCAAATTGAAACCTTCGCCCTTACCTATTGCTTTTGCGGTATACCCATCCGCACTTATATATACACATTTATGAACAAATCCATACTATATATGATATATCCATCATCGTTTATCTCTCGCCACTCTTTGCTTTTTCAATTCACCACCATCAGCTAATAATCCAATCTTATATACGTCTAAATAAGTATATATAAATGGACTGCTTACATTTACTTTTCTTTCTTTTATTTCATTTTTATTTTCTCTTCTCCACTGTTTCTTTTTTTTTTTTCCTTATTTTATTCTCTTAAATTTGTGTGCAAGATTTTATTGAGAGAGAAAAAATGGACAAATGAGAGGCGGAGACATTAGGGCGTGAGTATATAGATGTAGAGAAGCGGCATAACCGACAGATTATACCTAAAGTGGGTGATGCGCGCACATATTCCACTCTTCAGTTTATTTTTGCCGACTTTTAACGAGTGATTGATTTTGTTCAAGACCCACGTGTATCTCCAATGTCTATAATTTAATCCTGCCGACGACTGGTAGTTGAGACCACCGTTGGTGATGTGTCTTTTCCATTTGGCCGCTGGTTCCTCAATCAGTCTAAACCACTGTTATAGGTAAAAAAAAAATATATGTATATATATATATATATGTATATACACTGCATGTGTATGTATATATACTACTTTACCTTTTTTGAGACTTATTAGAACGAGCAACAACTACTGTCACTGATTTCACATGCCAATTAATCTCAATTTGTGACTTGTAAATTGTTGACGGTAGACCACCTCTTTTCTTTCATCTATATTACAGTTTACTTCATTCAATATGTTATTACTAATACATATATGTATATAGATATATTTATCTGTGAGAAAATTGGTGAAATTAAATTTTCATTCAATTGCTTCTATAGAATTTTTTTAATGTCTTATTTTTTTTTTCTTTCTTCTACGGATATAAAATTCTCTGTTTTATGTTTCTCATTTCTTTTACTTTTTTTTTCTTGCACATATACACACACATAGGCGCATATATACATATAATTTATAATGCATCAGACGTACATACATGCACACAGTAAAACCCATTCGAACTGAGATTACGATCCGCCATTGTCCCAGAAAATTATTATATCTGGCTTGCTCGTGGAAAGTCTGCGGAGCTTTTTCGCAGTGAAAACTTCCACCAAAAGGTTTTTCGTTGGTTCTTCTTTACCTTCGCCTTTGTCCTTTCTAAGTTTGTTCAAAACTTTGGAATAAGTCCTCGTTGTCCATGTTGGCATTCATATATAATATACGTATACATGCCTGTATAGATATGTGTATATATTTAATATCTACACATCTATGAATTCCACAATTTTCTTGTTCGTGTTGAAAAGATTTTTTACAGCTTATATACATATAGCTAACTCGTTCAAGTAAATCGTGGCAAGATCATGTGCATATAGATATATATATATATATATATATATATATATATATATATATATATATATATATATATATATATATATATATATATATATATATATATATATATATATATATATATATATATATATATATATATATATATATATATATATATATATATATATATATATATATATATATATATATATATATATATATATGTATGTATATATTCCGACATTTTATCCAATAATTTATTTAATGTCAGCAACAACCAGATTCGCATTTTCTGGGTGTAGAATAAATTAACAGAGATAGATTATTTACACACACGTTTAGTATACAAATATATATATGTATATATATAGCTATATTCTATAAATAAATTTGAAGTGCACGCGAATAATTTGGAACAACGATTGGCGTTCGTAAATTTAAACAGCAAACATTAAATATACGTATACATCAGCGTTCACTAGGGATGTCATCCATCTAGTGAACTCAATCGCATCACTTTCCATCCATCGTTTTCGAGTTCACGCTCTTCAAATTTGTGCAATACAAATATTGATATCCATCAATGTCAATAAAATAAAAATATTCATAATTCTAAAATACGTCATCCAAGTCGAAATTTCGTTCCTACATTAGACCTTTATTCTCCTTACTGTATCTCAATTGTACCTCGTGAGTCTTAAATAGTGACTTCCGTATACCTTTCATATCCTTTATATTCATTTGAACCTTAATAACTCCTTAGTTTTCCCAACTTGTTCCTTTTCTATACCTTAAAGTGAAAGAAATGGAAATAATCTGCCATTTTTAAGGTCTTAAAAAGGACTAAAATTGAAGAGTTCGTCCTTAATAATACCTTCCATCCCTACATTAGACCTTTATTCTCCTTACTATATCTTAATTGTACCTCGTGAGTCTTAAATAGTGACTTCCGTATACCTTTCATATCCTTTATATTCATTTGAACCTTAATAACTCCTTAGTTTTCCCAACTTGTTCCTTTTCTATACCTTAAAGTGAAAGAAATGGAAATAATCTGCCGTTTTTAAGGTCTTAAAAAAGACTAAAATTAACGAGCTCACCCTTAATAATACCTTCAATTCCTATACAAAACGAGCCATATGCAAATCTAAAGGAGGAACAAAATTTCGACTCGGGCAAAATTACAGTTTCCATGAATACATATTCTCAAATACGAATTAAATACCTACTCATTTTATTTCACCTCTCAAATAATATATATCTAGTAAATCATATCCATATACCTATACCTATACTATATGTCTAATGTATGTACATAGGTATATGTATATTATGTTATGTACATGGCCGTCGAAGGGAGACTATGTGCGTTATCTTGGAGTACGTTCTCTTGCGGTGCGCTCCAATGAATCTTCGTAGATATAATCGTATTAAAACGCGATGGAGCGCGATAAGTTGCCAACGGCAACTCATCGCGTGGAGTCGACTAATTGGCCTCATTATGGATCGCCCGACTGGCGATTAATCCTCTAATTCTGCGTCGTCGCAATTACATATACCTTTATATATACATATATACGGATACATTAACTCATCTTCACCAGTGCTTTGTCCAATATATATAGCGTCAGGAACGATTATTAAGAAAGTACAATTGAGAGAATATAATAAAGATGAATGAAAGGTATGGAGAAAAATTAAGATATATTATATGTATACATGTACTTGAACGTATTATATATTATGTTTATTTATTTATTTTTCTATGTTTTGTTTCATTTATATCAATCAATATTATTTTATATAAATTTAGATTTAGTGTAATTGAGAGGTATATAATTACTAAGATGCATTGAACCAAAGAATTTTATTTAATATTCACTTTTCAGTCGTTTATTGTATTTTTTTTTTCTTTTATGTGAAGTCGTTAATTTTTCATGAAAGCAAAATGGAGTTATATTTTGCATCTCAGTTGCACATTAAACATGACATTGATGATTTTAAAATAAAATATATCTTAAAATTTGAAGTATATTTATAAGGTAATATAAAATATATAATATAAAGAATAAATCTCAGTATTTATTATGTGTATAAAAATTTCATACTCTATCATTTTTTTTCTCACACAGCTTTCTACTCTGTTTCCCATTAAAATTTACTTTAATTACAATTATATATTAATTAATTAACGTCTCTAAAAATATTATTTTATAAAAGAAAATTAATTTGTTGAGAGTGCAAGTGAGAAAAATTTTAAATTCTCACGAAATAATTCAGGTAAATATGATTCATAAATTGCGTATATTTTTGTGATTTCCAAAACAGGTTTGGACCTGCACAATGAAAGAAAAAAATCAATATAATCTATGTATACATACATATACGAAGATATATTTGTATAAACAAGAATTATTGATAAGATATGAATATATATATCTATCTACTACATCAAAAATAGAATTGTGAGATAGTAAAACATATTAATGTATACATAGGTACCTACATAAAGAACAAAATGCATTCATATATGTATGTGTATCTATATACATGTATTAGACTTTCATAGACATGACTCAAAGTTCTCTCTTATACACTCATCCTCGCTAGTCGTCGTTAGATTTGAGACACGGTACAGTAACTTGACTCTGTTATGCTAATCCAAACCGTGTTACGTACGATGCGCCTGCAGCTACTTCCGGTGAAAATGAATACGAGAATGTATATAATACATACGTACATATATTTGTGTGAGTGTGGCGCTTCACTTCTGAGTGCGTGTAAATTTCATCGGAAAGTGCAATTACACAGCTTTCAAATCCAATTGCAAAGATATATACATATATAACAGAGATTATTTTACTTAGTTATTAATGATAAATATTTACCAACAGTTAATTAAAAATATTGTAAAGAATTTTTATGTATATATTTATTTTTCATCAATTTTAATAATTATTTATTCACTTATTAAATATTTATACAGTGCACAGATGATATTACATTCATATATATATGCATATACATTATCATATATGTATGTGTATACACGTATATAATTTAAAAATTCGATTCCTCATGTAAATAACACGAGAAAATTTTTTTTTTCGACTTTAACTTTCGATTTTTCGGTAATCAAAATTTTTTTTTGGAAAAATGAATAAACAGCTTTTATAGGGCATTAAATTTCCTACAAAAAAGTTTCTTACCACAAACGCTCTCCGACCAACAGTTTTCAAGTTGTAGAGCTGCAAATAGGTAAGAGTTGATTATAATTAACAACAAATTTACTTTAAACTGGAATTTATATTGATTTAACATTAATTATTATCTCAAAATAAACGTTATAAACCTAAATCAACAATGTAATAGTATAAAAAAAATTTTTTGATTACTAAAAAAATCGAATTGAAGTAGAAAAAAAAAAAATTTTCTCCAATTATTCATAGAGAAAATCGAATTTTTGAATTTGTTAAGCCTCTAAATTAACTCGCAGGATTTTTCTTGAACTGGATTTTTTTTTTTATAAATTATTAGATTAATTTCAGGTACGACAAACAAAAAAAATATCGCCTAAAAATAAAACACCTAAATATATATCCGTAATTATACATGTAAATATACATATTAATATTTATTGATAAAAACTTGTACTTGTTTGGACAGGTTGATCGCAAACATACAATAGAAAAGTTGAATTATTAATACATAATATAAAAAAATAAATAAAAAAACAATAAAATGATGGGAAAAGAAAGAAAATATAACGTTATATATTGCATAGAGGTCAAAAAATATATATTTATACATATACGTATGAGGTCAACAATATCCTGCGGATAAAGTGCACCAAAGCAAGGAGGCAAGCCGCTCACATACGATCGATTGTACACGTGTATCCATTTACGAGAGACGATCATGTATATGTACCTCGGAACCTTTGAGGGCAGCTTTGCCCGAGCGTATACAAGGGAGTATTTTCAGTTTCACAATATATATAATACACAAACTCATTCACTCTCTTTCCCTTTCTCATTCTCCTTCACCTTATCACTATATCTTGATCGTCTCCTCTTCCTCTGTTGTATGGAACATAATATCTACAGAGTATATATGTACATTGTATACACACATACACTCTATAGAAAATGTATATACTATAGAGTGGGCGTACGTATACGATTTACCACAACGCGCAGCGAAAATCGTCCAGACTTTGGCGCTGTTACACTCTCTCATACATATTGTATATATGTATTACATGTATATCTATGTAAAGGCGCCTTCGCGTCTCTAACTCGCTCTTCTACAATGTACAACGGCTCGTTACGGCCGGGAATATGGGGCGTGTGCACAGAGAGAGCGCCAGGATCATGAGACATTACCGGGAATTGCTGGAGAAAGACTTGCGGAGTATAGAGAGGCGTTATTGCATTTATCTATATAGGTATATAAATATATATATATACATGTATTGTATATATAGAAGAAGTGTCTGTTTTCATGTGTATATACGCACAACGACGATTAGGAAACTAAAAGACTTTATTTCCTCTCAGACACAATAGACATTTATTTTATGTCTTGTATAACAATTCTATATACGTGTAAAATTGTTTTGAAGTTTTCTATTATTAAAATTGTTATAGAAAAATAATTCAATCATTTTGTCGTAGTGATGCGAGAGAAACAAAGGAATTGATTATAACTATGTTATTATTATATATTATATATATTTATTTATTTATTTTTTTAAATATTTATTTTGCGGATTTTTTATTTTTTTTCTATTTTATTGTCAGGTAAATGATCAAGTGATAAATCAAACGCGCGTGTATATACATGACGAAAGGTTGCTGATATATACGTTCTCATTATATATAACGTTTCGAAGTTTAGTTTAGAAAAAAAAGGTACAAAAAAAAAAATAAAAAGGTATACGCTCGAGTTAATTCGAGGGATATAACGCCCAATTACATTTTGACCCCACATATAGGTATAAGTGGTGAGAGTAGACTTGTATTCCTTTTTTTTTTTCTTTCCTTCATTGTATATCACAACCGACAATCTGAAGGCTTGCATTAGGACTCTTCCGGTTCTGTCGACGTGCTGCATATGTGTACGAATTATACATACATATATATATATATATACTTTTCTTTGAACATGTATTCATATAAATGCAATATACATATTAATATTTAAGTGCAATGGGAAGAGTGCGTCATATTCACTGTGCTCAATTATTATACAATAATAAAATTATATACTCAATTTAATATTCAATTATATCGTGACCACATCGTGTATATAATATAAGTGTGTATATAGGTTTACCATCATTGAATTCATCCAATGATTTGTTTGTACATAGAATATTATTTCTATATATTCCGCACAACTGAACAATCCACTCATGTATGCACATAAACACGCGCGCACAGGAGTCAATTGATATTAATTCCCGATTGGCAATTAAGCGAGCCCAACTGCGTATAGATTGTGGCAATAGTGGTAGTGATAGTGTCACACACACACAAGTCAATATATATATACATATAGAATATTTCTATTCGTTCTAGGGAATATAAACAATTATTGTGCTTGCATGGCGTGTCCAAACGCGCACCCGCATGAGATGAGTCAAATACGAGTTTGCATATTTTAACGCTTGTATTTATCTCCAATATACAAATATATATATATTTTTTTCAATAAAGCCTATATGTAATAATTATAATAATATTAATAATAATGTCAAAATTACACGCAAACAAATTATACAAACTATATGTATATATACTTCGAATTTATATATATATGCAATATGCATTTATAATTTCATGAATTTACTGTACAAGTTTCTATATGAACTTTGGAACATAAATTTAATGAAGATTAAAAATAAAATTTGAGGAAAAAAATTAATTATTGATATTATTAAAAGACATTTAAAAATTTATTCGAAAGAATTGTTATTAATATTATTTTAATGTATAATTGTGTCATTTTATTTTATTTTAATGTTTAGTTCTCATGCGCGTGACTTTTTCACGTGTTACAATTTGTGAATGCATTCGTGTGACTTATCTGGGACCCAAATCTATTTTTCGATTTACGTTTTTTTTATTTTTTTGTTGATGGTTATATTCTGTTATATGGGCACATGGATAAGCCATCAAAAGTAGTCAAAAATCTATCTTTATGTGTATATAACAACGCTGACGGAAACGCAAACGAATCATTAAAGCACAAACGACTTTTGTATAACTGTAATTATCGTTGAAATTATATAAACACTCTGAACAATATTTTTTTTTTTTAGTTACGGTATTGAAACGACATATATAAACGCATATTTATGGTACCTGTATATTGCTTAATACACGATAAACCCACACATTGATAGTTGCATATAAACATTATACCAATTCGCGAATGGAATTTGATTCGATTAGGCGAGAACGATCAACGGTTAATCTCGCCGCAGTGGACTCCACTGGGTGCTCATGTACAGCAAATTTTCCGCTCGATAGGATTGTACTGGCCATTAGCCTTTCCACGAGGATTCAGGCTGTATCAGCAGACACAAGCGAGCGAATTCTCCAACGCTAATTCGAACTAATGGCACGAATTAAATTACCTCCAATGGTATATACATATATACACACTCATTCCCAAAAAAAAAAGGCGGGTAAAAAAATAAAACAACAGATATACTCACCACTTTGCTTTTAATTTCTCTCTCAATAAATACTTGAATAGATTTATTTTTCTTTTTTTAATTAAAAAAAAATATGTTTATATTAATTAGGGGAATTATATACAAGTTTTGCGATTGTTTATCAAAATCAAGAGACATGAAGAGGAGAAAGACGATGTAAACACGATGGAACGTAGCTTTATTCTCTTTGGAATGTAAATGGTCGGATGCGCATCCCATCGAGAGAGGGTTTGCCGCCGTATGAACAGTCGTATGTAAATCGTTGAGGCGCATATACATATTCACATCACACACGCATTCAGCTGTTGTGTATATCCACATATATAGTATACATATCCATAGGAATAAATATATAGATACATGTATAATATGTACGTACATATATTCATGTGTCCGTGAATATACGCGCACGCCCAAACGAAAATGCGTTATTCGTGCGCGGAATATTTCTTCCAGTGGAATCTGCCAGGCGGAAGCTTCAACGGAGAGGAAGAGATTGTAATCCACGAGTTATCTCGCGTGCGAAAAAAAAAAAAAAAAAAGAAAAGAACACACACGTATAACCAAGTATATGTATATTTGGTGTTATATTTTTCGTTTCTCTTTTCCACTTTGGAATCCACCCTACACTTATCCTTTCGCCATCGCCATTTTCTCGCGAATTTTTCCATTTTCAATACGTTTTATCCATCGAATTTAAAATCGCTGGCAGAAGCTCGCGCCACTCTCGTTCCCTTTGTTCAATTTCATCGTCGACTTCTCTGAATATCAATTTTTTTTTTCTTTTTTTTTTTTT
>JAQQBS010000002.1:20343417-20370129 GCA_030347275.1 Microctonus aethiopoides
TTCTTCAACCACTTGTATATGTATATACCACTGATACCATAAAATACCGATATTATTTTCCGATAAAATTTAAATAAAGACATATCTACAGTATTTCATTACATCTATTATAATTTAATTATTTATTTATTTATTTTTTTAAAATTATAATCAAAAAGATTTAAATTTAATGGAATTGAGATATTAATCCCACATAAATTCTCACTATATACTCCACTTACATGTAACTATATGTATATATGTATATATACATAGTTTAT
Source organism: Microctonus aethiopoides (assembly GCA_030347275.1). Classification (NCBI taxonomy): domain Eukaryota; kingdom Metazoa; phylum Arthropoda; class Insecta; order Hymenoptera; family Braconidae; genus Microctonus; species Microctonus aethiopoides. Next base: position 20,343,678 of record JAQQBS010000002.1, read on the forward strand.
TATATAGTTTTCTCCATATATAATCGATTCGCTCGAGTAGTAGCGCGAAGGAGAGAAGCCTCGGCAGACTCGTAAAATCCACCAACTCGAAGATTTATTCTCTGAGATCGGTCGCTTCATTGCCAATAAACCGAAAGCAAAGGGTGCACAAAGCACGATTGCAAACTCAACATTATAACATGAACGAAAGCAGCACATGACTATGGGGAAAAAGCTCTAGTGTGTAAAAAAAAAAATATATATATATACAGTAAAAGGGATAGACTGAGAGAAAACGAGATCGTTAATAAGTGAAAATGCTTGTTTCTATTGGGCTTTCAAGTCTCACGTACAGCTACTACATAAATATATATATGTATAAGTATATATACTAATAGCTAGTGGTGGTTTGAAGTGTGAAAATAGTACAAATAGAAGTCGTGCAAAGGAGCAAAATGGGGGAAAATAAGTCCGATAACGTATACTTTTAACACCCATTAAAAGCAAATTAAAATTTTTTTTTTCTCAAACTTTTTATCATTCACATTTAATTTAATTTTCTATTGCATATATAATTGTCTTTCTTTTGAAATAAAAAGTAAAAGCAATGAGGATTGCTATATAAATTAAATTACAAAAGGAACAAAATATAATATGTAAAGATTTATATAAGTATATAATATACATATAAAATATACGAATTCTTATCATGATTTTTCAGATGAGTGGCAAAAGAACCAGGAGTTTCAAATGTGCGGTGCACCATCGTGACAGGGAAGTTTGCTCGGAAAATGACTTTCATCTGATGATCCATGAGCCGCCACTCTTTCGTAGGTAAGTCTTACAAAACTTATTCCAGTTTGTTATATACGTTTACATATTATATATACATATATGTGGTAATATTTAGCGAACTGTGCATAAAAGATAAGAAAATGTAGGTAAATAAAATATTTCTAGTTGAGAATCATGCACATTGAAAAATATTCCAAAAATTGGAATATTCAAAGTAGATAACGTGTTTTATAACAAAGAAATACAATGAAAAAAAATAAACTAAACTTACTTATATATATATACATACATATATGTTTACATATACATATATAATAAATTTATATAAAAGTAGAATCACGAACGCGCTTCGCTTGTCGTATTCGCGAATATGTTAGTCAGCTTGCGCCACTCTCGCATTCACTTCTTCTTTTCCCGAAGGATTTTCCATTGCCTCACTCGATGTTTATATATACAATGTATATATGTATATATATATGTGTATATATAAGGACAAACCGCGTTATATACCTACAAAACTCTCACTGTGACGCGCACGTGGACCTTTTTCCACCTCTTCATTTTCCCATGAGAATATACCAAGTGCGTCTACGTAAATGTAATGTCGTATATAACAACGGACTATGTAAATTTTGTCAGGGTAACTCTCAGAGAATAAACCATTGCATATAGTATATATATACTGATGCGCGTCGTGTTTCGTAGTCCACAACCAACGCGAACGCCATTCGGGACAGAGTAAGCGACATAAAAGCGAAAGACATAAACGAACGTGTGTATAGAGATGGAGAAAGAGACCTCAAGGGAGAATGTAGGTATGTATTACGATATACATATAGTATATAACATAAATATACACATACATATTATTCTGTCAGTTTGTTGTGTTGAGATGCAACACGACTGTGCACTTAAACGTGGCTTCGTCCTTCAAATTGGCAAAATTTTAACGTGACAATGTTACAATTCCCATTTTCGCAACAATTTATTATTCATTCTTTCATCAAATATTTTTTTATTACATTATATTGGGATTAATTAATATAAATACTCAATGTATATGTGCAAGATTTTTATATAGTGTATTTTTTAAAGATATATGTATTATCAAACTTGTAGCAACAAGTTTGGTATTTTTATCTGACACTTATGATGTTATTGCTATTTTTTTTTATTATTATAACAAGCATATGGATCGAATTTTATGCTCGTTTATGTATTTATACATATGTATCCCTCTTAGGGTGAAGTGTGTTGGCTGTATAAACTTCACGATATTTATTTTATATAGTATAGCGTCAACGTGCTTTTTTTTTTTCACGAGTGAGAGCTTCCATCTTTCATTTTGTGAAAATATTCTGAGTGTATCATAGCGATTCAATATTTTATAAGAAATAGACTCAACAAGAAATATATATATTCATCGTGAAAATAATTTATTATAATTTTTTATACTTATAATTGTTGATAATTAATTGTGGACTTGGGTGGTCAATACAAAGATTTTTTTTTTCTTCAGATAATAAAGTATGATTTGTCCCAAGTCGGAATAGTTTGTTTAAGGAAATGAAAGTCAACGTATTATTGGATAGTTTAGCGGTGTGACTTTGTGAAAAAAAAAAAAATTTTCCGCCGCTTTTATATTTATTGTTCGCATTTCTATTGTATAAAAACTAAACAGCCACACACAGCCACTGTGTCGCTGACTCGCAGGATATGTAGCTATACAAAGACGAGAAACGTCAAAGGTTGGATAAAATGAAAGAGAAAAAAATAAAAAAGAAAAAAATAATGGAAAGAGAAAAAATGTTGAGAAGGTCTTAGAACTTTTAAGGTATACATATATATATAATATATATTATAAATATAACTGGGAGGCAAATTGAGGAGTCCAGAGGTGAAGAAAAAAAACATCATACTACTATATTCATACATGGATATACCAGAGACCCACACGACAAGATTATATTCAACGAGTCACGTACAGAACTTACCTATCCCTAACGACTTTTATTGTCGCCCTTGGAAGTTTCACCGTTTATATTATATTCATATATATGTATACACATTATACATACAAATATCTATATATAAATGCCACGCAATTGCCTACGTATTTCAGAATAATATTATTCCTTCACATCAAACAATAGAATAAAAAAAAAAAAACTTCATTTCTCTGACATTGAATTAAAAAAATTCTGTGAATAAACGAAAAAAATTGGTGAGATCCGTCTAAATATACATGAAGAAAGTATATAAAAAAAAGTATTTACATTTATTATATACATACGTATTTATATAGAAAATAAGATTATATATATACTTGAAAAGTTTTTAAAATGAAAAGACTTGTTTGTTAGAATTTATATGGGCAATTTTCTGCGGGTCAATTATGAGGTCACTCGAATTGTGACGCAATATATTCACGCACAATTTTCCCCTCTATAAACGAATATACATAAAGTAGCATTGAAAATTATATATATGTATATATTTATTTGTGAAGCTGTTGTTGCGTGCACCCGCCCCATACTGGTCCTCTTGCGGCGCCCTTCATTTTACGTCGCAAAATCGGAGATGTTCAAAGTTAATGGAGGCATAAAAGAAAACCATGACAGAAAGAACTTGGGGCGAAGGAACGTGTTTACTGGGACATGAAAAACGTCGGGAGGTGCACACGCTCGTAGTTTAAACCGCACCTGGGCACTTCCCGTTGTGCCTGTAGTAAGTAGCAGTTTGTAGTAGTAGTGGTAGTAGTAAATCTTGCCCAAAAATCCAAAAACCCATCTATATCAAATCGATGACCGAGCGTGAAAGAATAATAAAACAATATAATAATCACTTTAAATTATTTTTATTCTCTCTTTCAAATATCAAACAAAAATGATCTTTATTTCATTAATAAATATATCAACAATATTAATTGATATTTATTAGAAAATTCGGTTTACACTTGTGAACACTTAAAGACTTTAAAACTAATAAATAAATATTAAATATCGAAATTAAATCACCAAAGTAAACAAATTAATTATAATATATAATCAATCAATATGCACTTTAAAACTATTTGGGATAATATAATTATTATATTAACATTAAAATTGAATAACTAATAAATATTAAATATTTATGATATAAGTAAAGTAACAAGGTTCACAAGCGTAACACACGTCTCAACGGCTCGCGGCAGAGTGCGAGCTGTTGGTCTCTGCTTTTCTCATGTCCTCAACACAATATTCATATGGTGGAGTTATATTGTAGTAACGCCTGATTGGCCGCTGTCATTCCCCCACTTTCGTTCACCCCCATCGTACTCCAATCGTCATACTCAACGTGATCCCCACCATGGTCGCGAGCGCGTGTACACCCACGCCCGCCGCGAGACTCGTGGCCTCTCTCTCGACTCGCGTCAAGTCACTCGGTCAGTCCACTCGGTCACTCAGTAAGCCCGTGGCGCCCTGCAAGAAGGGACGTGTGCGAGATACGTACGCGCGCGGGCCAAATAATTTATCAAATAATAAAAGCAAAAATAATAATAAAGAGCTTTTGGCATATTTTGTCATACATGCTTCTTTTCCAAATAAATAAATAAATAAATAATTATATTAATAATCAATATCGTTAAAATAAAACAAACTAAAATATATATTTTCAATTAATGAATAATTTGAATAAAAAAAATATATAAATATTTTTTGTTATTTATCAATCAAATTCATTCCTTTGAAATTTATATTTGTTTTGTGGTACGCGATATTATAGATGTGCATCTATGTATGATTGTGTGTGTAATTATTGTGTTGAATGTAAAAGTGGCGAGTCAATGTGATAAGTGTTGGCGGAACAATGTGCGTGACAACGCCACTAAGCGCCACCAAGATACTAAAGGATACGTCGCGCGCCTCTGTTACGAGGACAATAGCGACAACACAGGGATTAACGCACGTCAATCATTTGACAACATTAAATACAGCAACAACAACAACAACACCTAGCAATGGCGTGGATCATTCAAGACCACAACACACATCTATCATGTAAATATTTATTATTTTATTTCAATGTCGAATGTCGTATTTTATATGATATTTTTGTGTATAAATTTTCGTTGTATGAATTTTGTTTGATACTAAATGTTTATAGTTGAATAGTTGTGTGGTGTTCGCGTTCATTGTGTGACGGTTTATCATAATAATTCGAGAGAGAGAAAATGTGTGCGCACATCGAGGGATATATATTGAAAAGCACGTGTTGTTGTTGCCTCGTGTATGAAAGACTCAACGCACTTTTGCGCGTGTCTACCTCTCTCTATTTTCAGAATACTGGGAATTAACGCGCCGACACAAGAGAAGAGAATTACACGATGAGGGTCGAATGGAATGAAAGAGAAAGAGTGAAGGCAATGTGGAAAGAAAGAACAAAATAAAATGATAATAATAAAAAATTATAATGTCTCGCGAATTGAAAATATAAAATAGTTACTATTTATACAACAGTGAGAGAAAAATGCGTCATCGGATTTATACCGTTAACGTTCGATGTTTTTTCTATGAGAGCGGTTCTGTTACTTGTTTTTTTTTTGTCTTTTTGACAGTGTCGAACGATTGTCTATTGTCTATATTCATTATTGATGTTGACGGGGCGCGACTGAAATAAAAGAAATGAAGATAATAGGTAGAAAAAAAAATTGACTGTTGACTTATAATGTAATGTGGATAGCACATTTATTTTTTTAAGGTTGATATATTAATTTTTATATCTTTAAACAAATTTTTTTATTTATATTTGTAATTTTTTTTTTTAGATAAGACTTGAGTATTTCACATCACTGAACGAATAAAAATTTAGTCTAAAGAAAGTTTTGTCGACTATTCTGAGCATCTTTTATTTTTTTGTTTTGTTTTCTTTATTTTTCATTTTTTTTTTTTCATCGAAAATAGGGTTTACTAACGACGACGACGACGACGAGAGAACGAGTTTGAAAAAGCGAAGTGTGGCAGAACCGCTTCAGAACACATCGTGACATTTACAATTTCCATATTTTTCTCTCTTTTACTCATTTTTTTTTCTTTAATTTTTTTTTATTCATTTTATTTTTCCACTTCTCCACCAACATCAGTCGTCGTTGTCATCCGGAATTCATTATATAATTATGTTTTAAACTTTCCACTTCATTCGCAATGCAAATTAATCCTCTAATTGCATTACGAGCAATCCCGTCATTTTGTAGAGAAGTAAGCAATTAATAATTCTGCTTTTTCATTTGATTTTACGTCTATCCATGTACACATATACATAACATTTATAGTTATCAAATCCCTTTGATCATCGTCATGTCCCTTTGGCAATTTCACATGTATAACTAATGTAATAAAGGATAGGTAGGAGAGAGTTGCTGCAACTCCAATGATTTCTGTAATTATACAAAATACGTTGCGCGCGGTCTCTATGTATCCTTCTATCTATTCACTTATACCTAGACATATTATTTAATAAAATCATCCATCTAAACTGTAACCACATATATCCAATAAAAAAAATCCAACGACTAATTCAATCGTAATATTCAAATGAGAATAATAAAAAAATAATTCCAAGGAAAATAAAAAAATTCATCCAACTATATTCTCTTTAGAGAATTTATAAAACTCAATTGGGAATAAAATTCGTATCAACTACAACTATATACACTTTGGAATGAACTTACATTCGAAGTCGTGGCTTTTCCAGTGGCGTCATAGTATATAGTACAGTAAACGATATATATATATACATATATATATATATATATATACACACAATGAAAGGAAGAGGAGCAAAGTCAGATGACAACTTGGCACCTAACAAGTGACAATTACCGGCGCTAACGAGCACTGGGGGGTTGGGCACAGCTTTACAGACGCCAGTGAGAGCGCGCGGTTACCACGAGAAAAAAAAGAAAGAAAAGAGTTGACGGTGACGAAGAGAAAGGAGGTGGTAACAGCAGTGGTGGTGGTGGTGGAATAAAATATAGACCGACAACGTAGAAATTGGAGAAACGAACAAAGATTAAATTTTCTTTTCATTCACGTCATACTTGTCGCAAAAAAATATTAACTATCTTCACATAGATATATTTTTTAATATATAAAAAACATATAAAATATAAATATATAAATTTAGATTATATTATTTATCACTGACGTTGAGTTTAACAAACATTATTGGCATTTATCGTGTTGTTTTATTTTCCAAACTATTTTACATCGAAATATACATGCATATATGTATAGTTTAATTCCGTTGGTTGGTAAATTCGCAGACGTCAAGGCGGAGAGGGTAAAAGCATTATAAGCCCAGTGGAATCCAGGGAGTGCGGTTGTAGGATCGGTGGGATATATAACGGCTACCGCCAGCGATGATGAACGACTGTATGGTAAACCACGCGCGGGCCCCAAGGCTATACTATCATCATGTGTACTTCTCTCTGTCTCCCTTAGGTTCTTTTGCTTGCTTTCACGCTCGGACTCTCTTTCATTTGACGTTATATATGTATAAGCTTTTGCCCTTGCACACAAGGCCCTGTAATCCATACTAATTGCAACGTCGACCGTGTGCCGCGTCTACCTTTTGTTGAATTTAACCTGTTCAAAAATTCGTGCACATGTATTATAACCTTATTCTTGTTATAAAAAAAGATTTATGTTTATAATATTAATTATACTGACATACGCTCACGGCGAAATACTTTTAAATATAGATGTTAAAAAGTCCTGGTAGATAATAGTTGTAATTTTATTTTTACAATGTTTGACCTAGTATGAATTTCAGAATATTAATTTATAAAAGTTTGGAATAAAATTTGTGTTATTATAATTATTGTTTTTTTTTTATTTATATTATGTACATGTAACTGTGCATTGCGGGAAATTGAATTAAATTTGTGGAATATAATGATGATGAATTATAAAAATTTAAACAAAAATATAACGAGGTCAATTAAGATGGATGTAAAAATGTTTTGTGAATTTTTATCTTTGATAAAACACAACATTGAGATTTTATTGAGTGCATTTATTATTATTGTAGTTGCAGATTATCTATATGAAAAATAAAAAAAGGGCAAAAAGTTTGATATAGAGAAGCGCGCACATGAATAGACGCCGGACAACCGGTGCATCCTTGACGACGATAGAAAAATACATTGTGTGTGTATATACACAGGAAGAAATGCGGAGGATCGATACAGCAAGCGGCGTGTCCTTTGCGACTTGGTGGGCATCGTCGGCGGCTTCGCGAAAGGGTAGTTAGTTAGCGTCGCGACGGCTTCCTACAGTAGATTCTTTACAGGGAAGCTCAAAGGTAATCGAGGGAGAAGATAAAATGGAATGAAAAAAAAAAAAAAAAAATGAGATAGAAAAGAGTAACTAACCAGCCTCGAATAGACAATTGCAACCCTATTTTCTTTCATTGAAAAAGCATGAGACTGTCTATACAGAAAGGGCGGCGAGAGGAAGAGAGATAGAGAGAAAAAAAATTGGAGACCCCAGTGAAACTCTCCTGGAGACAATGGAATTATTATCTCTTTTTCGCGCTTAAAACTGAACTCGACCAATGCACAGTGACAGGCGCATACCATTGTTCTGTACATTCGCGCGTTTCTATACTCTATTTTCTCTCATTTTGTATATCACATCTCTTGCTCTACTGCTCATTCTGTTCATCGATTCCAAAAGAAAAAAAAAAATAAATGAATGAATGAATAAATAAAAAGGAAAAAATATATTGCGCGTCATATATGAAGTAGAGAATTGAGTATGTTTATAAATAAATTTGATGAGAGAAAAATAAATATAAAAATTAAATTATGTATATCTCTTCAAAGGGCGAACTCTGTTTATTTCATTAAATGACAGAGAACAAGCTAATGATGAAGAGAAGAAAAAAAATACAAAAGTAAAGAAATAAAAATAGTTTGACGCAATTTTCTGTACGCAAGCTCGTTAACGCTGTACTAATTAATTTTTCAAAGGATGGTGTTTTATATCGTCGACATAGCGAAAAAGTAAGGTGAAAAGATCGAGTAACACAGCGTGTGGTTTGCTTAACTCATGTGTTATTCAGTCTTTTTTTTTAATATGTTCATCAAAACTTTTGAATTATTCAAATCCTTTAAAAAAAAATAAACAATTTTTTTTTTTATCCTTTCATTTATTTTCTGTGTATTTACCTGCTACATATGTATGCACATCCGCTCAACTTATAATTATGACTACTCTCGACAGTAGCTATTCAGTAATAGTCAACAATAATCGGATATGTATCAATGGATAATTTGTTTAATCTGATTAATTAACGAACATGACGTGGTGAATTAATTTTATATTAAAGCTAAAGCAGAATAATGTTCATGATTCTAAATAATATATCGGCTTGTCTGTTGTGTGTGTGTGTCTAGATGAAAAGGGCAATCGCAAATTGTATATTATGTCCTCATGATTTTGTAATTTTAATTATATATAATTCCATATTGCTTTTGACAATGACAAATTTTCCTATTTAAATTTCAATTATATATTCGTATAAATATATTTAACTACTTTCAAATATGAAAATTCAATGGGATGTTTTATCTATGCTAATTAATTATTTCTGATTGTTTATTTTTATTCAGGATGGTACGCATGATTGGCGATGAATTTTTGACAGAGGAGCGAGACAGAAAATATTACGCTGATCATTACACATGCTGTCCACCACCGCTCTTTATCATCCTCATTACACTAGTTGAGGTAAGTTAAATGAATGTGAAAAACAATTATAATTTGCATAGATATTATTATAAATTAATTTTCATTATTTTTTTATTAGCATAAAACACATTGATTTAATGAATATATCCATTTATATTTCAATTTCAATTAACAATTATTGATAATGAACATAAAATAAATATTACATTGAATAATAAAATGAGAATATGAATTAATTTAATGGTTTGAATACACTTTGATTACAATTTGCATTTTATAACTCTAATTCTAATAATAAACAATATTAGTTAATCAAAATTCTATATAAATGCATCTCTATGAAATGTTTATTGGCATAAATTATATTTAAAATTCATTACAATATATATTAATTAACAATCAGTCACATGTGTCCTCGATCACATCAAATATTTTTCTTTCAAACTAAAAGGAAAATTGTACAACAAACTATAAAAATTCTCATTACTTCCACTCGACCATTGAAGACATGACAATAATAAATTATTTCCAGTCCTATGAATTACACGAATGGACGTGTATTACGACCTCATACAACATATAGATTATCCATATACATATATATATATATATAAATACAATCTCTAAAGTGCGATAAGAAGACGAGAAAAATATAAAGCTAGTTTTATTTTTGTCCAGCTCCGTCACACAATTCTTTTTGTTAAACATCAACTTGCACGAAGGGCTGAAAAGAAATCGATATCTTTATACTTTGTTTTGCTTCATCCTCGATATATTATATATGTATTACACATAGTTATATATAACAAAAAGGGACTAAACTGAAAACATGATCTGCGTTTTGCGTTTGCCCAATGAGAAATATACACGTATACATTTAATACTTGCTCTTAACTTGGTGTGACATAAGATAAGACGAAGGACTTGCGCCGGATATTACCTTAGACGTCGTATCATTTCTCCCCTGCGTCACACGACCTCTTCTCTACCTATGTATATATAGATATGTACAGATACATACATTCAAACATACATATATATTAATATCCTCAATGTAACTAGCTGTTGACTGAACTAACCTCGTTATGATAGAGAAATGGCATTAGACATTTTACTTTATATATACATATATACAGTTCTCTTTTATCTCGCCAACAGATTTCTCATCATACACATTGTATATGTATACACTCGCAATTGAAATATCTGCACTGGAAGATTGCATAAAAAATAAAAAGAAGTCTCTTAAAAAAAAAAATTAATAATGATTGGATTGCAAAAAATTTTTTTATTTTTTTTTCTTCAAAGTTATTTTTTTTCTCGTTTTTTTTTTATTGCTCATTCGTCCGCGATAGAGAGATATACTTCTGTGAAGATTACCACAGTCACGAACAATTTCAGAGTGACGAGAATGAGGAAGAGAAAAATATAGTAAGGGTGGCGAAGGAGGTGGCAAAGGGAGAAAATAGAAGCACCTGCTACCGTTAACCATAAAAGTTTCAGGGCCGACCCACGACCAGCTTCGTTACTCAGAACGCACGTACTATACGTCTTCTGCAATCCATGTATATATACCTACATATATCGCAAATGTATATACATAACGTATACTGTATAAATATATATAAACATAAAAGGATGAACGTGTATATAGATACGTTATCGTTACTGTTCTCAAGGGAGCAACTTTTTCCAAACAATCGATTTGCCTGAATGTCCGCCACTTTTATACATGGGACGTCACGCATATATGTATACATATACAGATATGTATATAATATATATATATAGGGAAAGCCACGTGCAAGTAGCTCGTAAAATTGGGACTCGATTTGCTGCAGTAAACAAGAATGAACATAAGAGCATATACATCAGCGTACACGATTCTAAAACGCATGTTTAATATATTTATATTTTATTTTATTTATGTATTTATGTATGTATATGTATTATATGTAGACATGTGGATCAGTTTCTAATCGAATTTTGTATATAGCTCTTCGTGCAATTTGAAATCTCGCGTGTCGCCCGCGACGTCTCATCGTAATTTATAAAACTATGTATTCATCTCATTCTTTTTATTTATTTATTTTTTTTTTTTTACGCTTTCAATGTATATTGCTGCTCTCTCGGGATACTATATATTAAACTTGGGCTGGAACGATGAGTTTCAGCCCTCCATTGGCTCTTTCGCCTTTCCCTGTAATTATCGACTCGTTCGTTGAGAAGAGGAACGCGCGCGCGGCGCATTCGCATTCCTTTCAGTTTATCTATACATAACTCGGTTGCGATCCTTGACGGTAGTCGATGTCGTTTATTTACCATAAATATATGCATATATACATATCCATCCTGTGAAAAGTCATTTCTTTAAGCTCACATTTTTTTTTTTCCTTCCTCAATTCACATCACCATACATATTTACAGAAGCTATTTACTCTCTTCAAACGCCACCCGCAGATAAAACGATATCAAATTTTTTCTTATTTATTTATTTATTTATTTATTCATTTTTTTTATGTTATTAAATATATATCGAATATTTTTATATACCAAATGATATGCCAAATTGTGTGACATAACGTTATTTGTATTATACAATATTTGTTTTATGTATACATACATATGGATTATTGGCATTTCCATTACCCTACCACCTGTCATTGACCCCGTTGTCTGTCACTTTAGTAAAAGCGAGTGCGATATATAGTAATATAGGTATATACCTATAGTATTTGAGCAATGAGCCAAACAAACGCGTAGCTTCAGGGTTTGCGTACATATTAAATTGAGGAGACATGAGAGAGCGAGAGCCAGACGATTAAATGCGCAACGTATATTATATATGTATGGATGTATGTATGTATATATATGAGGAAATGGTTGGGTATGTATGGGAGGTTATATTGTTAGAGGTGGAGAAATACACAATGGCCAGTTAATGGGCAACACACCCGGTATATCCCGAGACCTCCCGCGATGTTGCCACTTGAATAAACATCAATTTCATATCGTGCGATATCACGCGCGAGTGTGTACGACGGACAGTGAAACGAGACATTGAACCATCCAGAAAGTAAGTGAGCGAGTGAGTGAGTGAAGTAGCTGAAAAGAGGGAAGGTGCTGTGTGGCGCATCATTGCCGCTAGGCATTCACCACCTGCGCTCAAGAACGCGCTTATTATACGCGAAGAATGCGCAGTCGATGTGCGGCCCGTGCCTCTTTTTTTTATTTTCTTTTTTTTTTTTTTTACCCCCCTACACCCGATGAAAACTGGATCAGTGAATCTATATGTATGTATGTATGTATGTGTATAAATATATATGTACAAGTTTGATGGTGTGTGAGAGAGGCAAGTTTTGCGACTGTTGAAACGATTCCATCGTCATGCACGCCGCGCGGGTCTCTCATTTGCTCTCTCGTTCCTCTTTTCTCAACTCATTCTTTTCCTTCCCCTCCTTGTTTTTTTTTTTTTTCGTCTTTGGATTTTGCAATGTGTTAGTGTGTATCAGCACGTTTCTCTCTTATTCAACTTCCATCTTCCTTATACGCTACTACACTATATTACACTGCCCCTCTGGCATCTTTCCAATTTCGATAATCTCTCTCACAAGTGCGCGCACTCGGTGCGTTGCGGCCCGTTATTGGCCTCGTTATTCACCGTCGAATCCGTGGAAAGCTTCGATTACCAAAAACAGTTCTTTTTATTTCATTCCATTCTTTATTTTATTCTATTTTATTTTTTACGTATAGGCGTAATACAGAGAGAATGCACGAAGGTAAAGAATCATTTCCCATTATTTTAAAATCCAAAATCCACCGTAATTCTCCCATCGTCACTAATATATATTTATATATATGTATGTATATACATTGACTTTTTGCTTATCTTTTCCGTAAATTCGCGACGGGGGTGAAGGCCGTCATTTCCACCTCCGGACCTCGCGCCACATCCGATCCCATATACGGGTATATATGTACTTGATAACGGCTATCGCTTCATGCGGGCACGCTCGATTTCGACCTCCTCGTTTACACTCCAACGTGGCTGATACGTGTGTTGGGGAAAAAAAAATAAAAGTAAAAAAGCACCTAAAATTATCCCTCTACAGCCCGTTTTTTGTTAGTCGCTCCCTCAGCTTTTTCCATATTGATGATGATGATGATGATGATGATAATGACGCGCGCCAAACTATTTTGTCTGCGTGGATGAAATAAGATGAAAAGTAGGCCGGGTCGCGAAGAAATAGAAGTGAGTGTCTGATCGAATTTCCTTGGAAGGAGGAAGAGAAGTGAGGAGGAGTCGACAAACAAGAGAAACGAACTGCTATATAGAACATCAAGGAGAAGTCTTCCAGATGCCATTGAGACTTATTTCCCTATATACTCTTTTCCATCTTCTTCTTATTCTCATTTACTTGTTCACTCACTCACTTATTCACATTTACTGGATCCACCCTACGACGCCGCTGTCTTGACACGCGCTAGGCATATACATATATGTATATATACTCGGCAATGCGGAAAGTGTTTTTTCACACCGAGAAATAGAAAGAGGGAGATGAAGAAACATATAGAAAGAGCCGATGCGCACGACGTATATACATTCTGGAATACGATACCAAGACGATATATGTTTGTCCCCAGTTGACAGGAGCAGGCACGAACACGCTCGTGCAGGACGCTACTTGTATATAGTTTTTCCATTTATATCCATTTCTCCTCTTCCCTTCCACTCAAACTCTACTCTCATATCATCTTCTCTCGTTCTAGAGACACCAGCTGTCCTCGCTTTTGTGCGCACCAACGAGCATACGAGCTCAATATAACGATACAGTTTTTTTTTTTATTTTCTATTTCATTTTGGGGCTGTATACTGGTCCAGATACCTTTGATCTCGATGAAATAATACCACTTTAGAGAAAGTTTTGTAATATTTACTCGTGTGTATATCGATAGAGCGGATCTCTAGTTGAAAACTATAATGTAGATATGTGTATCTATACCTTTCACAAACAATTTTACTCGACTACTGTACAAATTTATATATATTAATAGGTGAATATTCCCTTTACAGCCAGATAGGTAGATACGGAAAGTTTTTGCCACAAAAGCAACGAGCTCGATTATGTATAGTGAAGTTAATTTCACTTCGCATTCACGAATGTATTTCACAGAGAGTTTTGTCTCTATATATTGTACTTGTGGGGATAATAGAGAAGTTGCGTATGTGTAATGTATTTTTGTGAATATCTATATGCATATGTATAATAATTATATTCACTTGGTTTTGATCCAGAATGTCATTGAAATATTTCCTCTAATGAAATTTAAACGTTTTTGCTATTACATATATGTAAAGAGAACAACAAGAAATATATCAGATAACTTAGTGTATATATAATACACATTTATACATATACTGTGGAGATTTTACATCTCATTGCTTTTGTGAAGTGGAAGCGAGGAGAAAAAAGATAGACCATGACCTGGGAAACGTCACAAAAAGCGTTTGGACTTGCAAGCAAGTTCTTCTCAAGGCTGGCTTAACCTTTTGCACGCTAGAATTGAGGGGAAAAAAAAACATGATGTCCGGAATGATCTCCTTGTGCTCTAGATTTGCTTTTGGTCTATAAAATAAAATAAAAGACATGTGGGTGGTGGTGATTTCACCAAATCTTATCTACTGTAGGATTTTGTGGGAATGTATATGTATACATACATACATACATACTAGACCAAAATCATCCGTTATTTTCTCTTGCAGACATGCAAGAGTGGTAAATTTGAAGAGAAATTCACCTGGACTCTTCGTAACTGGTGTGCGCAGAACATTCACGATAAAATCCCAAGAGAAACTCAGTCTCACCAGCCGAATTTTAGAATATAGGTAGCTTGGGGAAAGTGGAGAAGATGAAGTTGAGGTTGTAAAGCAAAGCTTGTGCACTCTGAAACTCTCAGCAACGACTGCGCGCAAATGAATTCCAGTTTCACCTTGTCTGCTCTTTCCCCTTCTCGCTTACTCTCTGTCTTTATATATATCCAATTCCATTGCGATCTAATCTTCGACGACCGGATTCCGCACGGCTCAAAGACGACGGCCTGGGTGCACGCGAGGTGCTTCCACATCCTTGATAAGGACGAAAGCCCTGTGCCAAGAGAAGATGGTAATCGTTTTTGGACTTGGGGCTTGTGAAACGACGCGCATTCACATCCTACTAGTCCACTTTCATATACCGCATTTGAGATCGATTTCAATGCGCTTTATGGCTAAGTTGAGAATGCAATTTCCATATATTAAGTGGAAGAATATATTGGGGTAAAATGGACCACACTCAAATTTATTTATTTATTTATATAGATATTTTTCCTTTCGCTTATTTATTGCTATTCATTTTGCTCAAAATTATATACCCTTGCAATAACTATAAAAAACAATAAATGCTAGCTCGTGGTTATTTTTATTTAACTTTTATGTTTTATAAATATATGTGTATGTGCAGGAATAGATTTATGAGAGTGAACTGTCATTGGGTGTGCGGCATTTATGTTTATGGGTACTTTTTTTTTTTTTTTTAACTTGAGATCCGGTGTATACAAAATACCAATTGTGCAATATTGCTCGACGATTACGTGCGAGTCGTAACCCGCTTATCGGCCAATGAAATCCCGCGAGTGCCATTGTCTCGTGATTACTACTACATTCTGAAAACGAATACAAAAAAAAATGATATATAAAATAATAATAAAATTAAACAATAAAAGAAAAATGAGCTTTCAACAAAATACGTAAAGGCCATTAATCTTCTTGATATTTTCAACAAAAAATCAACTCGAAATTGAATAAGAGTCAAAGATTCCATAAATTACACCCCTATATATCAGTCTTTTGTCCTCATTTGGTGTTTTTTTTTCACATCCCTCAACTTGACTCATTTTTTTCTTCCGGCGGCACGCGCCACTCCCAAATTAGCTTGAAATTCGACGTCTACTACTGCTTTCTCTTCGCCCTCTTGATACCAACTAGAACCATATGTGAACATTTGCTTTCGAAAAAAAAAAGAAAAAAATCTCGGGTGCTTGTAGAAATTTAAGAGAATAATAATGTACATTAGAGCAAGCTAGAATAGAGAACGAAAACAAGAGTAGGACACAACCTCCCTTGGTTTGTTTGTTTTTTTTTCCCTCTTTTTCTTTTATTCTTTTCTTTTTTTCATCCCCATTTTCTTCACTCTCCGACGGTTAACCCGGAGATATATCGTTGGCCATTTGTCGTGGCCTGCCGCGGGGATAAATATAAATTTGATTCCGCATTTAGATAGTCGGTATTCCTACGTCGCTATTTTTATACTTGCCACGTCGTCTTTCGGAGAGATTCTCACGGCGGACGTATAGTGCTATAAGTATAAATGTATATAAAATACAAAAATAAATTTTAGTTATAAGTTCATGGTCATATATAATACTTATTCATTACAAAAATAGATATGTAACATATAAACTATTTTAAATAAATAGATAGAAGTGAGAAAATAAAAATAAAATGAAAGAAAAAAATAATAAAAAACTTTTTCTCTTTTAATGAATAATGAAAAATGGGTCTCGCATGGCTTCAGGCTGTGCCATTGTCTCGACTCTCAATTAAAATGAAAATCCCTTTATAATGACAGATCGATGAGCAATATGAAAGGTCGGAGTAAATGGAAGAGAAAAAAAAACTTGAGAAATATAGCGAGAGAAAGCGGTCATTGGACAATTGCGTGTCTCTACGCCATTTACAGGGTGTTCTTCCGGTTGGTCGAACGAAGGGAGAGTTTGCATCAGACGAGGCCAACCAAAGGCGACATGAATACATATACAAGTGTCGTTCCAATGAGTAAACATAAATAATTTTACAACATACATATAACGAACTCATTGCTCATTTTTAAATATTAAATATATAAGATAAGAAAAATAATTAATATTAAATATTTAATTTAATTCATAATTTGTATTTTTTTTTTCTTTATAATTTAATTCATTTTATTTTGTTCAGTTTATTTAAACGCATTGACGCGCTCTTTATATACACATAATCTTGTCATTATAATCAAACAATCGCTGGGCTTTATTATGTCTCTCTGTTGCAAACTCTGTGAAACTTCCGGTAGACGGATGATGGAATTATAATGAAGTCATACAAATGACTGAAAATGCAATATATATAGAAAAGGATTAAATATGAATTGCATTTCAAAATTCCTGGATTGTGCGCGCGGCTTACTCACGTATAAACGTCGACTGAGAGGCATACATCATCTTTATATCCTAAACTCTGAAATAAACAACTTTGAAAAGTGTCAAAAATATATATAGCGGTAGTAAATTATATTATATATGCTTCAAATAACACCCTATCATATATTATTCAAGACTTTTTTTTTTCTTCACGTAGCTCTTTATCACAGTTTGAAGCAAGCAAATGCTTTCTATAAAGTAAAAAATGAAATTGAATTTTTTCTTTATACACATACTCTTTTATAAATATTAATCACAATTATAAATACACAACGAAGCATTTATGCATACATATTGTTAATACAACAGGTATATGCTTGATCTTATTTTTTTGTCGAGTGTCTGATCATAAAATTAGCATGCTCGTCTTGACATTCACCAACCGAATTTTTAAACTTTCCATATACAGCTCCCATGGCACGTTCACGAAGTAATGCTCAACCAGGGTGTCATATAAACTTGCCGCATACAAATTTGCACATGCGATGGCGTTAAAATGTCTGATACATGTGCAAACATAGTGTGACGCTTTATACCATCTCTCTTTATATACACCTGGTTGATGTCGTTGATGTTACGTTGGGCAACCACAACTATTCTGCTTGGCCCAATTGTCAATTCGACCCTTTCATTAACCGCGCTCTCTTTCGCTCTGTCTCCTCTACCGACAATCGCATAAATACATTTATGTATATAAATAAATATATAAACATTAAAATAATTCGAAATCATAAATTGTCAGTATCAATTACATCAACTCGAAAGTA
Organism: Microctonus aethiopoides; assembly: GCA_030347275.1. Lineage (NCBI taxonomy): Eukaryota > Metazoa > Arthropoda > Insecta > Hymenoptera > Braconidae > Microctonus > Microctonus aethiopoides. The sequence goes on from JAQQBS010000002.1 coordinate 20,362,237, forward strand.
TGTATTTATATTTTGTATTTATTTTTCTATATGGGCTGACGAGCACAATAACAATTTAGCTTAACGTGCAGTTTATCATTATACGTTTGCAACAATGTAAACCGTATTTATTTAATTAATATATAGAATGCGGTTAACGGATTTCGTTTGTGTTAAGTTTAAAGAAAAAATTTTGAGGCAAATAGAAAATAAAAAATAATAATACTTTGATATATTTATATATGCAATGGAAAAATGTTGTTTAATTCAGCAGGAATGTTGCGTGCGGTTGGTTCTCTCTCAGTTGTTGTATATGTAGTGTTGTAGATATCTTGCTGTGAAGTTTGTTGTTAGGAGTGTGCGGCTGACCGCAGAGTGAGTCTTACCACCAAGCGTCTGACCGCATACTCATTTTACTCCCACTACATATGCACATTTTACAAGCAAAACAAAGTTTTCGTTCACATGAAATAATATAATAGTGAAGAGATTTGCTCAAATCTTCATACCACATTAAATTGTGATTGTAATATAAATTGAATAACATTTATTCAAATATTTAAAAAGTAATTTTGAAGTATTAAATGTATATGTATGAATATATAAACGTGTTTAAAAATAATATTGTCGTACGTATAAGTTTGTATTCATGTACTGGCAATCGAGTGTGCCATTTGTCGATGCTATACAACAAAACAAATAGAATCCACCGACTCTTATAAACCGTGAAATAGCTCGTAAGAGACTTTTCCACCAAAAGAAACATTTCAAGAGTAAAAAGTTATTGGTATCATTCGAGTATCTCCATTGCCAACGGACAATGGCCCATGTTGCACATTCTCAAGTTGAAGGAGAGTATAGAGTATGTACCTCAATATACCTAATGCAATTGTATACAAAATCAGAGTGCGAATAAAAGTAGAATAGAATTTATATTTATATAAAGTGTGTATTTGAAAGCATTGAGAAAATTCGAATTTGATTTCGATGGAAAACTTTAAATTGACCAAGTTAGGCAAACGATGAAATTTATATGGATCATATGCGAACGGAGTTTATGTAATATATATTGAGAATTTATTTTGTCGAGTGCCTTTTCAAGTGAATTGATGTATTAAATATATACATAGTATAGGTACAGGAATATTTTTAATTTTTTTAATAGAAATTAGTCAATAATTAATGGCCTTTATAAAAAATCCCAACATCAAAGCATAGGGAAAATAATGTTAGTGCTTGTTATTATAAATAAAATGCCATTTGTTTATTATATAAGCTGAAAATATTTGTATGTACATAGATACATACATACATACGTACTAGAAATGATTAAGTTCTCCGAGAGTTTAATTACTGCGAGTGAATAGACTGTCGAGAGAGTAATATTGCATATATAATAAACCCCTTAATTGTGTCCTTGATATGTTCACCTGATGTGAAGAGACTTTGGCTGTGTTCTCGTGGTCAAACTAATTTACAGAAGCCAAAGTAATAAATTCACTTTAAATATGTTTTACACTTTACTTTAGTATATTAATATTATTATTAATATTATAATGCAAATATTAGTGATGAAAATTTAGATGAATCTTGTTGACATTTTATTTTGTTTTATTATTAAAGAATATAGAAATAAAATGAAATAAAAAATGGTTAGACATCATCAGGGAAGCACTCTCTACCTTGACAAATAATTTATTAGCTATTATTTAGTTTATTTGTAGTATACAGTAATATTGTATATAATGTTTGCGTGATGTCAACGTTGGTCACGTAAAAGACATTGAGCAGAGAGTGCCCGTGAACTTAAAGCCAGTCTCATAAACATTTCAACTTAATGTAGGTGTGTTTGTTTAAAAAATAAAAACCCATTTGCCCTATGGGATTCCACGCTAATGTATAACCATCGATTATAAATAATATAAAAAAGAAAAAAGCTGTATTAAATAAACGAGAAAAATAAGAAGTTAAAATCCACTTGATTTAATCTTGCAAAATATTTTATATTAAATTAAAAAATTAATTAAATTATAATTTTTTTAATTAAAATTTTTTTTCTCTATATTTTCAGTTGGGCTTTTTCACATACTACACAGTCGCGATGGGCGAGGTAAATCCATCAGGACCAGTACCAATCGACAGTGTTTTCATTTATCGGCCAGACAAACGTTTGGAATTATGGAGGTTTGCCTTCTACATGTTTCTACACGCAGGGTGAGTTTATTATAAAAAAATACACATATATTCCCAATGAAATATTATTTACAAACATATATAAAATGACAAACCCTTCCCATGTACATATAAACATGTATATATTCATCGCAGCAGCCATTTTTTCCCATTAACTTGAAGCAATAAAATTATAAGTGCACCCTTTCGAGAAAATCCATCATTCCCTTTTTCTACACTGCACATATACACGTATAATACATATTAAAAATAAAGCTTGTATGCTTGTATAATGCATGAGCAATACACTTCAACATTGCGATATATATGTATATATAATATAAAACAAATAAATAGAAAAAAAATGCGACGCGATCGGAAAATAAAATATGAAAAACAAGAACAAAAGCAAATGGAGGAAACCGAAGGTTGTCGAGGAAATATATCCACATATATACATGTATATGTATGTATATATAAGAAACCGGACGAGAGTATAGAAAAAAGCAGTGAGGAAAATATACGATGAGTGTCAATGGAAAAAAGAGTGCCAACATTGCGGGTGTATACGACGCTTTTTAAATTATTCATGGGGATGCGAACGCAAAAGATAAGGGTTGTTTTCTCTACTATGTTATTACTATATAGTACCTAGCTCGCACCACTACACATATACATATAGCCATACATCGTATATTCATACACACTACATTCACTTGACTAGTTATTGTTTATTTTTCGCTGTAATCTTTATTCGTTTTTTTTTTTTCTATCCTCAACAAATTATTTCGGCATCTCACTTCTCTTCTAACTCATTTATTCACTTACTTGCATTATGTGCGTGTATGTTTCACCGCGATAAGCAGCAGTTACGTTCATCCTCGATTTTCTCTTACACAATACTCTCACACCTCCATCTTGTCTTATCTACGTTTACAAAATGTACATAACTTATTAGCATTGTCAACGACTTTGTATTCACTATTTTATTACACTTTAACGAAAAAGTATAGTATATAAATATGTATTATATACATACGTGCATAACAACAAGAGATCATTATTTAAAAAATAATAAAAATAATTAAATGATTTAAAAACGAAAGAAAATTTATACATATTTTAATTTATCTTTTGTATTTTTATATTATAGAAAAATTATTCTCTGTATTTATCACAAGTATATGTATTTATATTTTATATACATATATGTATACTATTAGTGGCGTTAACAACTGTTCAATATTCCGATACTCGACTAGATATTCCTGTGATTTGCCCTCGCATATACTCAAACTTCTAGCGCCACAATGATAAATAGTGAAAAGCTTCACATAACATTGCCCCAGCGTATATAATAATCGTTTGTGCATACTCAAGCACAAAATAACATTTATATATGTATATAAAATGAATAGAAAAGTTGGAAAGAAGTGTAAGTGAGCGAGAGAATATGTGTGTGATTGTGTGGAAAGGAAAGGTAAGGTGAAAAGCGAGCGGCCCTTGTGCCGCATATACTCCATTTAGATGATTGCGTCGCTATATACAACATCGATTCTACTCTTCTTTGTCATTCTCTCTATCTTTATGTTGATATACATAAACATATATATATATACATATTTATATTTATATGCATATAAATATGTCGGTTATACACTTCAACACACCATTCGTTTTCTTCATCATCACCCAACAGTAATATTTACCACACAAAACTGCGCACTACTGGAAAATTATTATGCACAACTTTCGAACATATCTTCTACCATACAACTTTGCTCGTTCTATTTTAAAATGTGTATACATGCACAGTTATAATATATTATAATACCTACCGTTAATGCTTGTTGCCAAAACTCTTTTGCACTTAATTTATTTTCTTTTCTATTCCTTAGTGTGACCAGAAGTATCTAAGTATTGCTCAATATTTGTTTTTTATTATATAACAAGGAACTTTTACAGATTCATGTATATGTATATTAGATTGATTCAAATAAATCGACTATTTTTTTTTCAAAGGGTTACTGGAATACCTTCAGAGAGGTGTAAAAAGATTCCTGTTAAAACCAGAGCTTTTAATATTAATATTAAGAGGTCTCTCATCGTGAATTTCTACTTCTTATTTAAATAACATAGAATAATTTTGTTTTTATCATTAAAATTTTGTAGCTTACAAACCAATGGACGGATTCAAATGATCAATACATATCATCATAGGAAATTGAACGCTCTACAAAAAAGGTATCTTACAATTTTTTCATGATTTTTACTGTTTAGAAGATATCGGAGGTTCAAGTTTGAAGAATTTAACAAAATTAATTTGTTACTTTTAAATATTATAACTCGTAGACAAATAAATATTATAAAGTGCGAAACATGTATTTTTGTAGGAAATTGAACGCTCTACAAAAAAGGTCTCTTGTGGTTAATCGATTACTCTAACCATTTAAAAGTTATTCGCATTCATAACTTGAAGAGATAAAGTTAAAATATTTATTAAAAAACTATTAAAATCAGTACGCAGGGATTGGAATGCGAATATCTTCTAAATGGTTAGAGTAATCGATTAACCACAAGAGACCTTTTTTGTAGAGCGTTCAATTTCCTACAAAAATGTATATTGCGCACTTCATAATATTCATTTGTCTCCTAGTTATAAAATCCAAAAATAACAAAGAATTTTTGTTAAATTCTTCAAACTTTAACCTCTGATATCTTCTAAACAGTGAAAGTTATGAAAAAATAGTAAGATACCTTTTTTGTAGAGCGTTCAATTTCCAATAAAAATATGTATTGATCATTTGAATTCGTCCATTGATTTGTAAGCTACAAAATTTTAATGATAAAAACAAAATTTTTCTATATTATTTAAATAGGAAGTAGAAATTCACGATGAGAGACCTCTTAATATTAACATTAAAAGCTCTGGTTTTAATAGGAATCTTTTTACACCTCCCTGAAGGTATTCCAGTAGACCTTTTGAAAAAAAAAAATAGTCGATTTATTTGAATCAGTCTAATGTATATTGAAAAAAGAAAATGTCATGGAAAATGCGAATGCAAAAAGGTTGAAGAAAATAAAGGTTTATTATAAATTCACCTGAATGCACAACGATAAGACATTTGTCAAGTAAAGTGAATGTCCCTTTAATTTTCTCCTTCCTCTTTGTCTGATGCTGATTCTACTGAGTGCAAACGCACTCTCTAATTGTCGTTGATTACATTTCACTCATGTATATAATTTAAAAGGCACTTTACCAAGTGAACAGCATCATAGTAAATTCTGACTTACATCATGATACACATTTTGGTATATATTATATGTAACATTATCTCGTGATGCATGGAAAAACGGGCAGACACATAACAAAACCGTTTGTGTTTCACGTATATATAAATATGCATTTATAATCATTGTAAAAGTGGCTACATCAATTTGTATTTAACATTCTTCATGTGTGTGTATGTGTGTCACTGCTTGCGATGTTTCCCATGTAATTTCTCTCTCGTTATATTTTCATACTTGTAAGTATATATTTAATTTTTTTTTCTCAAGTTATTAATTTTTTTTTTTCATGTTTCAGGTGGTTGCACTTGCTGTTTAACCTAGGGGTGCAGGTGGTCGTGGGACTTCCCCTTGAAATGGTGCATGGGAGTCTGAGAATTGGTGCTGTATACATGGCCGGCGTTTTAGCTGGTAAGTTTCGATTTTTTTTAACCTCTACCAATTCTTACGCTCAAATAATATCGATTATATTTACAGTACATGTTTTATACACTATATATACAAATATATACATCGATATCAATCAAAGTCGAGTAGATTCGCTAATAGATTGATGGAATAATTTATAATGAGGTTTAATTTGAATGTGGGTCAATCAATAAATTTAATGCATGCCTCGTGTTTCTCTGATCCCTTTTTTTTTTTGAAGGGAAAATCACGCAAATGTATTATTTACAATTAATTTCCACTGTTCGCTAATGCGAGGAAGGACCACCTATAGCAACTGGTATATAGTAACTAGACAGAGAGATGAAGGAGAGAAAAAAAAATCAACTAGATGTAGAGGGAAAAGTGAGAGAGCGTGTACATGCCCAATCGGCATTTGCATAAATCCGATTGGGAGCAAATCTCCTCGCGTATTAATGCTCATGAAAGTAAAACGTTGCAAATAGGAGAACATGAATAATAAACGCCGTGAGGTTACCATGTTTGTATATATATATTAAATATACAGTAATATACAGAGCAACTGCAATGAGATTATATTCATTCAGTAGGTCGCGTTTGTGTATAGGCCAAACAGTATATATGGAATGGTGTTTTGTGATTAAATATAGAATATGTGTTGAGGATAAAGAGAAAAGGGAAGGATGCGAATTTATTGTTAGTCCGTATATGTATATATATTATAATTATTAAACAGTGAGCTGCAGTGCTTGTTGATATAATAATATCTACTTGTGTATATAAATTTATAATGTTTATATAGTTGTAGAATATTCTGTCTGAAAATTGATGCTGAAATGTCACAAAGGTACATACGTGAATCCTTTGAGACTTGTTTCAACTTGTATAGTCACAGTATAACCTAAAAGATTGAATTTCATATAGAAATATAATTATGTATTATGTTTATTTTATTCAAGTTTGTATCATTTATATTATTATTTATCTTTTATTAGTTTATTTTATTTATTAATTTATTATGCTAAAGTATTTTTTCGCATGTCGACGCTTATTCTATAACAATATCTGTTGAAATATTATCTACGCCTCAACGCCAGTCTTGGGGCTGAAATTTAAGGGGAATGAAATACTGAATTGAGTATGAGAGCTTTATCATACACTTGCTCCCTTTCTTTTGTTTCACACTGCTCGTCTTTTGCTTAAAGCTCCCGATGATTTGCTCAACCGTAAGAATCGTTTCTCTATCATTTTCTTTCTTTACCTCTTGTCATCGACGTGGTTTGCTGGGCAACCATGCGAATGAAACAAGTCGGTTAGAGAAAATTTCTTCTCAGTTTTGTGAACAGAAAAATAGATATAATAATGCTATGGAAAAAAAATAAAAAAGAAAAAAAAATATGTGTGTTTACGTGAAGCGTATTATATTCCTTTCTGTTTTACTCCCTCGATTTTCTTGTACTCCTCACGAATGAATGATTCATTCAGGATTCCACCAGTGGCTTTCCTAGACTTTTCACCATTTTTACTAGGTGAAAAAATAAATACATATACATATAAAAAAAAAAGAGAATAAATAACGTATACGATATCACTCGTGCGACGGTCACACACTGATGCTTTCCCGTGTGTATTATAAATAATAGGGAAGATGTAGATGCTTCGATGAACATTGACTCGTGTGTGATATCTCCACACACAACGCTACATAGTTTTCCCGCCAGCTCTAAGTACATACCCGCATATTTAATATATACACATCAGCGATATTACATCCGTTTGTTCTATTTTTATGGACTCGCTTTCTCAACATCAAACATAATTATATATCATAAAATTTTTCCTTCATTCTCATTCTGTCGAATTTTTATAATTGCACACTATTATTCATATTAATTCACTCAACGCCTTCACCTATACATAAATAAATCAATGCACACCTATATATATATTAGGGTGGCGCAAAAAAACCGACTATTTTTTTTCTTGAGTCTCGGGTGAAAAAATGTTAGTTTTTGATATTTTAAGAGCTCCCTCCAAAGGACAGTT
>JAQQBS010000002.1:20375006-20405689 GCA_030347275.1 Microctonus aethiopoides
TATATATATATATATATATATATATATATATATATATATATATATATATATATATATATATATATACACGTTATTTCAAGTTGGTTCGTCGTATATGCGCCATCATCGCTCGATTTCCCAGAGCACGCGTGCCATGAACGGCTAATGTCGTTTCCATCCACTCACCGCAAATAACGGGATAATGAAAGAGACCCTCATTTATATATATACATGAATATACGTGTATTGACTTGGTTGGATGTTTCGTTAATATATGTAACGTGTATGTTATACACATAGGTATTCGGTGATGCAAAGATCCTCATTCTCATTGTTATTCGATTCACGCACGAGTACAAAGTATCCGGGTGTATATAACATAAATGAGTGACGACGAACAGACGGGCGAGAAGAAGAGTATATTGCGCGCGGTGGCGGCAGGCTTTCAACAAATTCCCACTCGTGCTTCCTGGATGGGGCTTCCGGTGAATCCAAATCGATGAATGATATATACATATATATATGGGTATATGGCTCTTTCATGGAATTTCAACACATTCCATATGTCCGATTGATATATACATGCGGCAATAATAATACAAAGGAGGAGGAAAAAAAAAAATTTATGACATATGTCCATATGAATTTTTTATTTTAGTAATACACTTGAGCAATAATTTTCTACAGGTTCAAACTTGCAGAATTTATATTTACTATGCATTGAACGAATTAAATTGATATGATAATGATTTAAAAAATTTAGATATTTTATTGTTGATGAATTTAATTAAAATGAAATAAATAAAGTATATGTATGATGATAATAAATAGAGTTTTCAAACACGATCATGTGGATATAATGCTGTATACTATATTTACGTTACGGAAGGCTGGTTAACCCCGCGTGTCAGTAGCGAAGTAGAGGGCGAGTCCGTGTGGCGGTTGAATGGGACAGGAACGACACTGCCATTAATAAGCGATGCTCCAGTAGACAGAGGCTCGCTTTTACCCGTTACTCCACCTTATTGCGTACTACATCTACCTGCGGGTGAACTGCGCGCAATACCGGTATGCAGTAGGAATATTTGCTATGATAGTATATATGTATGTACTGCACCTGTAAGGCAGTATATATTACACTGTACAACAGATGAAGGAGAGAGAGAGATGTAAACCGACCAACAACCTCCACGTTGTTGTGGTTTTCGCAATAGCCTAGCCAAAGAGCTCTCTCACTATTTCAGCTTAAAGTCCCGCACCCGACACCCGTTGAGACTCGCTCTCCATTTTATCGTTATGTAAACTCGGTTATGTATGTACATGTAGTAGTAGTAGTAGTATATGAAATGCAAAAGGGTCTAGTGAATAGTACAGTTGTATAGTAGTTTGTACCTTGTTCTTGTATAGTAAATGTGCTTCGTTGCAAAACCCATACAATCCTTGATAAGTATACATTGAAAATTTTGTCTTAGTTGATTTTCATCATTGCTATTCTGATACAACTTCGACGTCTTTTATTTGATTATACGCTTTGAAAGTTTATATACGGAAATCTATTTGGATTTTAATTTGAATACAAGGAAGTTTGAATAATTAATGATGATTTAATTTTAACAGGATTTTAAAAAATGTGGATTACAATAACTTGGAATGAAAGAAATAAATATAAAAAAATTTAATTTGTATTTCAATTAAATATTTTTTGATTTTTGTTTATTGATTGAATATTATTTTTAATTTATTGTAAATAAATTTAATTGAAATGTTTGATGTATTTTGATTGTTACAGGGTCACTTGGGACATCGGTATTTGATACAGATGTTTATTTAGTCGGTGCTAGTGGTGGTGTTTATGCTCTACTTGCAGCTCACTTGGCCAACGTCCTTCTCAACTACAATAACATGGAGTTTGGAATTGTTCGACTCATCGGTATCTTCATTATCGGTAGATAGCTCTCAATAATTGTAAATTGCACGAAGAGGAGAAGTAAACTGCGCATGTTATTTGTAAATTATAAAGTTGTATTTTCAATCGTTCGTTGATAATGAGTTTGGAATGAGAATAAGGAAAAATAAAATAAGTAAAATTAAACGACAGCATGCCGTCAGCAAGATATATCATTTAACGTTTAGCTTCCTTTTGCGCTCATTGTGTTAATAGCAGTGTAAATGTATATATACACATTTATATATAAATGTATCTGTAGTTAACTAGCAAAAGTTTTGCATCCCTGGCAATTGGACGCGCGCCGGGTTGTCGAAACTCGTCCAACCACGAGACGAATAAACAAGGCTTGTGCTAAACTCAAATATACCTTCTCCCTTTTAACCTACCGCATCAGAAAGTTTATCAGCAATGTGCGGCTTCCAAATAATTTCAACTAATTCTATTCAATTTAAAGATTATAATCTTCGCAATTATTATTTCTTGTATTGTTATACACATCTTTAAAGTGTAAATATCATTATTAAATTATTTTATATGGATAATAATGTTTAATTGTCACTAAAGATTTGAGAAAAATGACAAAAATTTAATTAATAGAAAAAACAAACAAATAATATTGATAATATTTCACTCTATATTGAAAATATTTTTTCCAATAACTGATTTTTATACTCGATCACCAATCTCATTCTGTGTGAACAAAAATTCATCGCGGTAGAGTGGAATTTTTTTCAATTAAAAGATAGGACCGCGTGTATGAACATGCATGTGCATAAGAGTAATTTGCAACAAACGTTAGCGTTTTGTATTTTTTTTTTTTCTTTTTTTATTCTCAACGCAAGAGAAAGAGTGAGTGAACGAACAAGTGTCGTTGTATATGCTAGCTAACAAAAAGCTCATAGCTTTGATTGGGAATGATGGTAGAGTTGCGCTATATATAAAATGTGAAATCAACGGGACAGTTTGTCGTGCGCCACCAACTGCCGCAATTCGTTCGAGCATTTTAGATTTCGTCTGATATTGTGCAAGCATTCAATGTGCATATATGTATAAAGAGAGAGAGAGCTGACGTGAGGTATAGGAAAAACGAGATGTCTGGATTGGTGCCCGAAGCCCCGGATATACGACATGCAAGGGTATAAATCGTGGAATGCGTCACTGAGCGCGCGATGTCCGGCTTGTAATGGAAAATGATAAAATCTTCACAGGGGGATGGAATGAGAGCGCACACAAGAAAAATGCCAAAAGTCTTTTATATATAGTTTCGTGGTATTAGTTGCTGCAATCTCGGACATATTACACAAGCAAGAAAAAAAATAAAATAAAAAATAAACGAGTTTGTTCCTGATTAGATTTACAATATACGATTATATTGTGAATATATTTTTTTATCATATTTATCAAATTTTATTTCGTCCAACAAGATTGATCTCAATCAAACTCAATCGTTTGTCGTTTATTTTATCCTCTTTATATCCTTTCTAGCCACAACTAAATGTCCAACAGGCAGTACACATATATATTTACACAACGTTTGTATATAAAATAAAGTGGATATATGTTTGACATGTCGCGCACGTGTCGCATCTCTTTGGTTATCTTTTGCGTGTTGTACAGCATTTTTCTCATGCGAATATTCACTGACGCGCGCGCTCCCACTATATCGATTTATTATTCGGCCTTGCGCGCACCAAGACCTGTCTGTGCGTGTATATGGTGTCGTCCCTGGGGCGACAATTTAAGACTCTCTGTAGCCATATACATGCCGGAATTTTACGAGGTAACGAAGAGCTCGCGTCATCCAAGGATAATTTATAGACACTATCAAAGTACCCAGGGGTGTGTGTTATATAATAATAAGTACATATATGTATGTATCTATGTGTTTATATGGATCGCTATGAAAAATTCTCATGGCAAATTTTCACAAGTTTCTTAAGCTTATCATCGTGTTGAAAGTAATTGAACAGCTTTAGTGTTGGATGTTATATCGATCGTTGGTTAATTCTTATACGCGATTGAAGATATATCGTCTATAGAAAGACAAACAGAGAATAATAAAATAGAACTTGAAAAAGGAAAATTAATAGATGGATATATATCGTTCTTGCTTTTCGTTATTTTTGATTTTTCTGAAATTTTTGTCGCATTAAATTCTCTGAAGAATTCTCAGGCTATAGGACGTGTCCATTAGTAATAATATAACACCAAAATGCATTCTTGAAAGTGGCTAACAAACTCTACGATTCATGAGGAAAATTTATGTTGCTTTCAAAAATTTTTTTTTACTACTGCAATTAGAATAATTTAATCATAAGAATTAAATTTGCTTGATTTATTATTGTTGTATTTAGTAGAAAGTACACTAATTTTTTTATATATTTCTTGCATGGACATTTTATAAATTGTGTTTGATGAATATTTATTTTACTGTAGTGAAGATTAAATATTAATAATTTTTTGTTGTTATGTTTCAGCGAGCGCGGACGTGGGCTTTGCTATCTACGACAGGTACGCGGCAGAGCAAATGGGCCCACCTGTCTCGTACGTGGCACACCTGACTGGTGCACTCGCCGGTCTTACAATTGGTTTATTAGTATTAAAAAATTTTGAACAACGATTACACGAACAATTATTATGGTGGGTTGCATTAGGTGTTTATGCAGCGTGTACAATATTTGCAGTAATGTATAATCTAATGCATCCAGATTATCCATGACGTGAGGTCAGCTTCGCGTATGGTGTACCAAGAAAAACGTAACGCGAAGCTGCATATAAATTCGTCATTATGGAGTTCATAACTATCGAAATTGTGAATTCATGTAGAGTATTGTTTGTATGGTGAAATAAGATAATGCCAAAAATATTTGAAGAGAAGAATAATAAAAAATGCGAGATAATAAATGATTAAATGAGGAGGAGATGAGAGACCAGTGAAAAATGTACCAAAGAGACAAATCCAAGGAGAAAAATAATACAGTGAAGAGAATGGCGAGAGAAAAAAAATGAAATAAAAATAAATATGAAAAAAAAAATAATATGATTAAAAAAATATGAAGGCGAAAAATAGTCGAGTGTTTGGTGCGCTTGGCTGATTTGCGGGCTGGTCCGGCTGAATGTCAGGCGTCACATTGGCGTTACACGTGCAGAATATACATACACAGAAGTAGCAAAATGTATATGGATTGTTCGGGTGAGAGAATTTCGTTCGTGCCAGAACGTCAAGAACATCTTCCAATAGAGAGGAGCGAGAAAAACCTCGACTACTAGTTGGTTGTAAAGTGAATAAATCTGTATAACGCTCGTACGAAAGAGACGAATAAAAAGAAAAAGCAGAGAAAAATGCACACATACCAATATACAACTGAGAATATACATATAAATCGAGGATCGAACTCAATTCCTTTTCAATTCAGTTCGAAGCTTTCGTGTTCGCCTCTTGCTCGACTTCTTTTTCTGTAAGTTCGCCTATACACAAAACTGGACGGAAGGAAAATCTCTCTCTCTCTCTCTCTCTAAAACGCATCATTGAAAAGATTCTGACCCAGACAGCAACGAGAGAAAGAGAGAGTCAGAAATAGAGTGGAGAGAAATAAAAGCATGCAAGAATGACTTGAGAGTTAAAAAAGAAAGAAGGATGAGTTTTCCTGTCATTCGATTGACGCCACTACTCGATACCAGAAGACTGAATCTTTAAAATTAATTTCATCGATACCGACAGGAAAAAATAAATAAATAAATAAATAAAATAATACAAAGAAAAATAAATAGTTGATAAAACCATTTATTCCCCTCTTTCTAAGAAAATTAAAAAAGAAATAAATATAACAAGTGAAAATAATCTTCAATGAAATAAAAAAATAAATAAATAAAAATTAAAGTCCACAATTATCATCAATATGATTTATTTTATATGGCACATAATACTACACACAATGTAAATAGTATGTACAGCAATTTCGGGCAAAAACAAAATTAAGGGAAGAGTAAATATACGAGGGAATGAAAGCAGAACAGCGAGAGAAAAAAAAAAGTGATGTGGACAAATTAATCAATTAATTTGCGTCGGTAATTCCTTTATCATTGTGTGATTTTTCGTTCAATCATATAATTGTCGTATAATACAGTACTATTGGTTCATCGCCCATATATTATATTCACAATTACGCTTCACGATTATTTGTTAATGGAATTATTAACAAACACTGACTGTGCACAATGGGTGAATTATACTATTATTCATCAGGGTTTAAAACAACGGTGAATAAATATTATTTGGATATTATCATCATTTATTTTTTTTTTTTCATGTTCTGTTTAATGTATAGAAGAACAAGCGAGAATTCCCATGAAACGAAAAGAATTTTTTTTTTTTTTATTTTTTGTCCACTTTCCGTTCTCATAATTTCGTCGTTCTCAAATTTAATCATATACATTTATAAGCATTTAATTATACTGGGCATTCGTATAAAGTGTTGTTTGTCATTGTAATATATACTGTCATTAAGTTATTTTGTCGTCGTTTATAAATAGATATGTAAATATATCTATATATATATGTTATTAATATTTATTTTGCCGTAGTCTGAATTCCAATGAACTGAATTTTATTTCCGTAATGCAAATGATATAAATAAATACTAAATTATTTAGTTCGTTATATTTATTTGATAAAGACCACATACAAATAATAGTCAATACAAAAAAAAAATAGCCGCGTAAAAAAAAATTGTGGCAGACATTCCGAAACGTAATAAATACATAAATGTCCATCATTGCCAAAAGGAAACACAAATTAATTTTTTGATAATTCACTAGACAAAAAAAATGAAAAAAAAAAAAAAGTAAATAATAATCAGTAAATAAGATAAAGAATATTAAAAATCTGAGTAAATAATAAAAATAAATTCCAATGGAATTAAATTAATATCTGAATGCAAGTAATCTTCTTTATTGGTGCATAAACCACAACAATAAAACAGTTTTGTAAGTTTAAAACCGCAACAAAGTTAAATTGAGAAAAACAGAACAAAGAGAGTGATGAACGATGCTAGTCAATTAGTACCGACAGGATGAGGGTGTATACAGTATATAAGAGATATCTACGATACAAATAATCGCATAACGGTATATCGCTAACGTAAATCCACTTCAGCAACATCACAAACAATCCAAAATAAAATAGAAACAAATAGCGAAAAGGGAAATGTAACCAAACGCACGAAGTATTTGGTTGAAACAAAAGATAGTATAAGACAAAATTGAATTGTTGGATAACAAGTTTGGCGAACGCAAATAGGTAGATGTATATGTTACAAGAAATACACAACGTGAAAGAACGATACGATGATGAAGGCGAAAACAAGGAAGAAAAACGAGAATACAAGTGAAGTAATTACTTGTGAATAATTAAATCTACACTCCGTTCAAACAATATACAAACAGAGAGGCTTCTTATCCTCAAGTAACAATACAGCTGAGCTAAACTCATGCCCAATTGTTGAAACAAATATATCAAAAAAAAAAAAAAAAAGCTATAGCTTAAATAAAAGTTATATTCGTCATATATCGCTTCTTCCAAAACTTTTCTTCACAATAAATTATTCACGTTTTTTCTTTTCACATTAAGTAAAAAATATTTTTTGCGTATTATCATCATCATTTATATAACAATATAAAATTATAGTCATACCTAAAAGGGTCATATTAACAATGATATTACCATTATTGTATTCTCACGCCCAATGGTCACAATGCGCATTACGTTTATTATTGATATTCATTTATCCTATAGCGATATTGTGTTACTGTTATTATTATTATCATTATTAATATTATTATTATATAACTTATTATTATTTTTGCTATTATTGGTATTGATATTACATTTCTATTGTCATTATTATTGTGTATAAAGCACATTGAGCTATAAATTTGATAGAAAGTGATGTAGGATATGTCTCAGTGTATCACAGCACGCAATCATGTTATTATTTATTATAGTTAGATTATTTATTATTTATATGTATCATATGTATGTGTAGGTATTGTACACTGCCGTATTTAGTAAAATTCAATGCCCGGTTTAGGCACACACACACACACACATGAAAATTATCATCATCATCATCTTTAAATATTTATTTATTTATTTAATTTCTTTTCTTTTGTTTTTATAAAAAATTACGGCTGTCATCGAGTTGCATAAATAACACTTTTAATAAAGGATATTAAGAGTAGAAAGAAAAATTATAAATTGTCCGACGTTTTGAGTTCAAACCTAATTTATATGTATAATATAAAGAGGAAAAAGTGTAAAATTATATAATAGAAATGACAAGTATAAATTTTTCTATACAAGTCGGTCAATTGCTCGTATAAATGAGCATATAATTTCTTCCAATCGTGAAATGTGCATTATACATTTTGTACTATTTTCTCTGTGTGTCGCAGATGGAAAAATTTATTGTCCATCATTTTTTCTTGTCACGTGAACTCGTATATGAATATATATAAAAATTATATTTAGAGTATGTCTGTGTGTGTGCTTATATAAAATACTTTGTCGTATCGCTTTGTCGCGACGTTGGCTTTTCAAATACAGTCAACTTGCAGGTGGTGTCGCGCATTCTCCATTGCCACAGTGCAACGTATATACACTCTTTTACCTTGCCCAGTCACACGCTTGTATATCACACGCTCTTCTGCAAGAATGAGAGTAAAATAAAAGAAGCTTTTATTATATTATATTCCCATCTGCGTATTCTTGTCGTAAATTGTAATACAGAGCGAGCTGCCACAGTTTTTTTTAATTTACTCTCGCTCTTATTCATGACGCAGACAATATATAATACTTTACTTATTATTTATTTATTTATTTTTTATTTTTTTTTTCATTGAAGTTGTGTGAAGTAAAATATTAACAATTTTCAATGCGAGTTCCATGAGCGAATGCTGTGGATATTCCATAATGTAAATAAAAGTCGTTGTAATTGCATATAAAATGTTGTATATTATAATGATAATAATTTATATATTAATGTATATGTACGATTCAGTCAACAAAACAAAACATGGAATGAAATGATAAAAAAAAAAATGTCCACAAGCCAAAGAAGTGGAGCTAGTAAAGTTTATCAATTAAAATATTGTAATAGTAATATAATGTAACAGAAAAAAAAAATAAAAACAAAAAATATTCTTCGCTAGAATCACATAGTATGATTGTAAATTTTACGAATGATATATATGAAAACAAAAAAGAAAAAACAATACATTATAAGAGAATTATAATATAAAAAAAAAAAAAAATAGCAACAATCAACTATGATAAATTATTTTTTCCGTCTTTTCTATTTCTCATTTTGTTATAATATTTTTCATTAAAAAAAATGTCGAAAAATAAAGCAATTTATTACAGCAGTCACAAACATAAATAAAAGCTTTAGTTTGGCTGAAATTCCTCGACAAAAGTCTCTAATCGTAAGAAGAGAAATGCAACGGTCGACCAAAGATAAGGCAAACTACAATTTCTCCATGAGTGAAAAATCGTTGAAGCTCATTCTCATTTTAACATCGCAAGATGAAGAGACAAAAAAACCTATAATAAAATTACCTCAGTGGTGGTACTTTATCTTCCACTTCACCCGCTTTTTGAATAATATACTTATCATTAAAACGCATTTTTTTAATATTCATAAACATCTACACTATGATATTAAAGTATATCATAATTTTTTTTTGTATTTCATATAATCTTTATTGAAAAAAAAAAATTAAAAAAAATCTCGACCTCACAAAATGTAATCGTCTATATACATGTATATTTATTTATACAAAACATATACATGAATACATTACATAATGTGAAGTGATACTTTTTACTATCGCAATTAAAAAAAAAGATAAATTTGCAATGAAAAAGATTAAATTATATTTTACTTTGTATTATTATTGCATACTTTTCATTTACAGTGTAAATGTATGTTTGTTTTGTTTTATAATTTAAACAATACTAAAGTGCATACTTATATCCAATACTAATTAAAATAGTTTAATCAATGTCATCACATTTATTCAATACTGAATTTATATTTATTTATTATTTTTTTCTTTTGTATAAATAATTTTATATTAAGGGAGGGAAAATAGTGATGTTCAAAACATTGAAAAGTACCCAATAATGATAAATAACCGACAGTCGATAATTTATTTATCAACTGTGGCTATACCTACAGCAGTTATCGACTAGAGATAAACAATAAATATTTTATTATTCCAAAAATAATCTAACTTCGATAAAATCGCGGTCATTATGAAATAAAAAATAATTCTACAACAAATTAATACGTATAAATAATATAAATAATAGGAAAAAAAAAATAAACAGCATCTATAAATCTGTGAAAAAATCTCACGACTAGTAAGATAAATATATATTTTGAACATTTTTTCATCAATATACAAATTCTCCTACAATATTTGAAATACTACTTATATGTTTATACATATATATATATATATATATCTGATCAATGACTTAAATTAATATAATTCATTATTTCCAATGTAATTTAATTATTTGTAATCAAATTTTCTTAGCATGAATCACGGCGAGTTTGGTTTTTTGGATATTGAAAAACTTTTGGCAATAAAGTTATTCATATCCAGATTATTTGTTTATATTTGCAGCAAACTTTAAATGAGGACAACGAGCGTAACTCATTTGTTGTAATGTTATTTGTTCGCTGCACTACACAATGGCTCTTATAAAAATAATTATATGTCGTACACAATTTTTCTTTCTTTTTTAAGTCGATGTTTCGACGATTCTGAATGTCTCGACATTGCAGGCAATAAGGAGAAACATTCAATAACGGTGTCAAGCATAAATTACATTCGCAATTTATCACGCTATGATGATAGTTCGCAAATACACGTCTTGTCAGCGAACACACATCATCCGAGAGACATATACAGAAAGACAAACACGAAGCACCGCAGTGAGAGCAATTACAATTTTGCCTTTCTCGTTAAGCTTTCTTGTCATTAAATTCTAAGACAAAAATATAAACGTCTCTTTTTTTCTTTTTATAATATTCCTCTCACTTCTTGCACAGTGGTTTTTCTCTTAATCAAATTGACCCGTTTTACACAACGCTATTTATAAACATGATTTACTAAGCAGGAACTTTCGCCATTTTTAAATTATTGGCTCTCTCAAATCTCAAAACGTCGGATGAACATAAATTTACATGGCTTTTTCGAATGATACCGATACAGCTTTTTATCCACTATATAGCAAAATATTTTTCAATCTTACAAATGGATCTCGCTTTAATAAATAAATCATATACATTATTACATTGTTTTTTTGTTTTTTTCCTGAGTCGACATGTGACGACACCAAATATAAAAAATTTACACACAATTTACACATTTTCCCACGACTTCAATCTTGAAGAAGAAAAGATAATAAAAAATGATTATGAAAAAAGAAATATAATAAACACACATCAAAAGAAAGTTTTCAACTTTAAAAATTCCAAGAACGTGTTAAAATATTATGCAGTTTTTACCATTACAATTTAATGAATGTTTAACATATCGGACAAGTCTGAAATGTGTGTTTTTTTTTCACACTTTTTAATTAATCTTATTATATCTCCATTGGCTCTCACGTCACATTTCTTAAAATTTGTTCCTTTTTTTTTTTTTTTTGATGTCATAACGAATCGCAACTCTCTTTTAAATTGTATGAATACAATAAAACTGCCATTGTCTATGATAAAAATTACGTAGCGCTTGTTATACAATATTAAATAAAGAATATTCTTAGAAATCGCGCCTCGCACAGCAGCGAAATTTCACAAAGCTACATTTCGATATTGGCTGTCTATCGAATTATTTTTTCCAACTCAAAGCCTACCTCAAAAAAATAATTCAATCGATTTTTTTTTCTAAATAAATATTGAGAGTGTATAATGCGATTAAAGTTTGACACCACTGGCACATTTTTCCCCTGTCTACTATCAAAGTTTTGCTATTCACATTGTATTTTTACACAAAAACACAAATAGAATAAAACGACATTATTGGAATGGATATATTTGCTTGATGTATCTCCAAAGTGTGGCTGTGTCAATGGCTCGTGAAATATGAGAATTATTCTTGAGCGGAAGTAGACATACTATACACACCCACCCAATCGTGCACAGATACATACAGACGAAGTGAGAAATAAAATAAGAGAAAGAGAGACAGTAAAGTGACAGCGGAAGTTAATATCTACAATGCTCAGCAACGAGTTAAAGAACAACGTAGCGTGAAATCAGTATTGTTGGAAGTGAGGGTGTGCCGCAGCCACCGTTTTTTATATCTTTCTTTTACATATACATACAAACATACATGTATATATATATTTGTGTGTTTTTTTCATTGTTATAGATGAGCAAGAACTTCAACCGCAGGATGAAGTACCGGTGGTGTTTGATCGCCACTTAATATCACTGGCTCCGACTCTGTTTGCACAATTCTCACAAGATTCGCATCTTTCTTTGACGATGGCGTTAACGTTGCATTTGGTGTTGTGACATTTCCACGTCCACAATAGCTTGGTGGTCGACTTTCGCGTGTTGTACACGGTGCAACAATACTTGCAGCATTAGATCTGTATGTAGGCGGTGGCGATGATGTTGGTTGTAATCTATCCAGTAATAATAATCGTAATCGGTACTCCTGCATGCTCGCCTATTTAAACAAAGAAGAAAATTGAATTAAATTCATATTAACAACAACAAGTATAAGAAAAAAAAATAAAATAATAAACTACAATACACATATATAAGAAAAATAATGAAAATAATGAGTGCATTCATAGCATCATTGTGCAGCTGTCACGTTCAACGACCCATTAATCTACCTGGTAACTTGGTGGTGGTGTCCTGAACTGGAATTCCGGATAGATCATGGCCGCGTATGGATGCATCGGCCTCGCTG
The DNA here is from genome assembly GCA_030347275.1 of Microctonus aethiopoides. NCBI lineage: Eukaryota > Metazoa > Arthropoda > Insecta > Hymenoptera > Braconidae > Microctonus > Microctonus aethiopoides. Next base: position 20,387,932 of record JAQQBS010000002.1, read on the forward strand.
GTGGAATTCTTGATGTGATGCCCGTGAAACCGAAGAAGCTGCCGCAATTTTCTCGACTGGTAACTCGCCATGCCACCGCACTCACCGTCACCAAGACCACTCCAATACCTGTAACAAACGATATAAGTGTTACTTGGTAGTGATTGTATAGATGAGAAAGAAAAATAACAAAATTAAGTTGAAGGTAGCCAAGTACAAGTTTTTGTATTACTGTTCTGCTTTTTTATCATACTTTTTTTTTTGCTCTCTACATTTTTTTCTTTTTTTCATTATTATCATCATCATTATTCAGGCTTGTTTAAAGCAACAAAAAAAATACATATACATATACACACACATTATATACATGAAAAAAAAAAAAAAATATATTATAAGCCCCAGAAGAACTACGCCCAGGATTCCAGTTGTCGGTATGACTCCAGACACACAGCAAGAAATATAACAACAATATATAAACCTCCACACATCAAGATGTGCTTTGTGTGTCTTCCACCATTAAATATACATATGTATTTTGTAAAATAGCTACATTGAAGTGCATATAAATAAATACATACATACATCCATCCATGTATTTAAACATACATACATATACTTAATACATATATACAACTAGGTGTATTCAACAATATATCCACTCGCCATCGTCTGTTCATCTACACACTCTACTCTACGAGTTTGTATTCAGGTCCTCGAACCTATATCTCCCCCATTTAATGTCCATGTATATAAATCTCTGTTTCACTTTCTCTCCAGTTCTCTCTTGCACTTTGATATATACGACAATGTATTTCGATCCTATTTGTATCGTCAGTCGCCTGTCGACAATATACATACATATATGTATATGTATTCGTATTATATTCATTGGACTCCCTTCATTTAGAGCATTGATGCCATATACTTCTTTATACTATTAAAATGAATTGATGGTAAATGTTTGTGAGAGTGTGGGTGATATCGAACGCTCAAACTCCATCGTTGATGCGGTGCATTGTAAAACTTGTGCGCGTGTATATTTAACGGGTCGCAGGGTTATAATTCTGACGTTTAGAAAGTAACAGAATGGAGTAGACTCGTGGGTAGGAATATATACATATATATATATATATATTTATATATATTGCTGTGGCTGCTTCTGCGATGTTTGATGCAAACTCTAGAGCACAACGTCTATTTGCGATTGGTATATACACTATCTCTTTTCCTTTATTCACTTTATCTTGATAGGTATATATAGTTTTTCTCTTTCATTATTTCTTTTTTCTATTTTTCTTTTTCTCTTGATAATAGTGCAAGTATATACTTGTATGAACGTAATTCAGGACTGCATACAATTTTCTCGTGCTATTATTCACTTGGTTGTATTATACTGCAGTCTTTTTGTTAACATAAACGAAAATAGTAATGCAATGAAAGAGACAATATAAATTGCACTGGGAGATATTAAAAATTTTAATGAAGAAAAAAAAGAAAAGTAAGAAGAAGAAGAAGAAGAAGTAGATGAAGAGAATTGAATAATAATATAAAGGGATGTTGAAGAACTAATTATTGACAATTAATTCAAGAGTGAAATGGATCGTGATGGTAAACGAACCTTGTAATGTTCCAAATTACTTCAAGATCGATGATGATGACCCCAAGACATGCTATATGTAAAACTGGTTTAGTAATATATATATACATATGTGTACGTATGTATATTGATAGAATGTATAAAGAGCACGCAAAAGTATGTTTAAAAATAAACATTTCCCCCAAGGAAAGACTATTAATTATTTCACGACTTAAAATATCAGTACTAAATTCACCTAGTGTCTCATTGACATTAATATATTATCTCTATATACACACTAATATATAAGTTCTAATCTGAAATTTACATTGGAAAATAATTCATTGTGTACAAAGACTAAATATTATTAAAGTTAAAACGTCTGTACATTCCGTATGTAAATTCACATTAACAAATTATCATTTAACAATTGCACCGAGTGTATAGAATAAATAATTTCCCTTGTCTATGCAAGATTACATAATAAATAAATAAATAAATAAACAAATGAATATATGTATGAATATAATAAAATATTGAATCGTCAAGTTTACCAAATCAAACAAATGTGTCGTAAATGTCCACATCTTATATGTAAAACAAGGTTAAACTATTAAATGCATTTGTTTACAAACGCATTGGACACGAGGTCTCAATACAATTATATGGCAAACATTAGCAAAGAGCTGATCATCTGATTAGCTGTCACGCACTGTCCATTTAAATGTAATTATTGCATCAATATACATAAGAGTAGAAATGTGTTTGGATGTGTAGTGCTCGTATATGATCAAACCAAATCCATTGAGTGGATAATGAAGATGGGCGTGTGTATAATTCTGTCAAGAGATATATATCTAATTGTCAATGCGAGAGGGTGAATGATTTCAACTCTAGGCATCGACATTTCGTAATTACATTATCTCCAGCACCTAAACCAGATCAATTTCAATTGATTCATTGAATCATTGATAATAACAATTGATGTATATAAATGCAAGTACTGTATCATGATGGCACATGTCATTCCTACAATCAATCAAAGAATTAAAGTGATAAAATTAATGTTTATTGTGACAGCATGTGTGTATAATATATAAATATATATTTGTGTTTATGATGAGATGAAGATGAAGAAATATGTGGTCTTACCAATCATGAGTAATGAGACAGCGATGTGGTCGCGACCGGTTGCCCTGAGGGCACCGAGTAGGGCTCCCGCTGCTGCGCATACAAGACCTACAATGCCAACACCAAGAATGGACCAGCGAACGGGAGGTGAACCAAGTCCGCAACATTGCTTCGGCACTGCGTCCCTGCAATAAGAAATAAACGAGACTTGAGTATAGAGCACTGACCCACTGACACAGACTTCATGTTCATCGTGATGGTGCGGTGGCGACGTTGTTGCACGGTTGTTTGTCGTCGTTGTCACGTTGTGTCGCCTTCTTCGTCGGCTTGTGGAAAATACGATACGATGTAAAGACAAATAAAAAGCGCAAAGAACACACAATATGCTTTATATTTTATTTTTATTTTTTTTTTTCTTGTCTGATTTTATTCTCTCTAGTTTTTCGCTTGTTGATAATCAAAAAAGCTGTGAAGGAATGGCTCTGGAGAGTAGTGTATATCTCGGATGCTTAGAGAAATTTAGCGAAATAGATGAAAAGAATATAAAAAGAAAAAAAAAAAAAGCGTTCACGATAATGACGAACGGAATAGAAAGTGCAGTGCTCTCCCAGGCTCTATGATGCCGTGTGTTTCCGCATCATATATAGGTATAAATAAATACATATGTGTAGGGGGACACATGTATATGCTTAGATGAGACGTGATCCTCCTGCGAGGGAATTAAACGTGAACGGGTACATACGTGTGATGCAATTCGAATTTATAAATAGACAAATAAAAAATATACATTTGATGGAAAACTAGTTTATTTAATTCAAACGTAAAAGGACAATTGAATAAAAAAGTTGGTAATTTTCTTTTTTTTTTTATATTTTTTTTTGTGGGATTTTTGTGTGCTAGTTCAGCACAAAAATAAAAAAATAAACTATAAAGAGATGAGGAGAGAAAGTATCGAACTCTATTCACTAGACCGATATAACCGGGTACATTTAGCCGAACGCTTCAGCAAATTATCGATTTCCCGTAAGGGAATATATATAAGCGTCGTGGTCCCTCGTTCTGAAAATTGGCTACATTAAATGCGAGCAATCGACGACATTGCAGAGGGATGTCAAGCGGAGAGAGAGTGCGACTCCAACATAATTTTTCGAATTAAGATTCTATGTATTGATTTTTTTTTTTTAATCGTAAAAATAAATATTCTTCATTTTTTATACTCGCTATGATTTAATTTTTTTGTTATTCCATAGATATAAATTTATGTTCTTTATTCCTTTATATATTTTATCTTTAACGGTAATTCCAAAAGTGAAAATGACGCAAAGCTAGTATTTTATTTCCTTTATTTACCACAAAATGTAATTTTTCATATCGTATACATGCAGCAGTGGCCACATGAGATCGATACCAGGCCATGTGCCACAAGGACCACGCGCGCGTTTATATATATATAAAAGGGGGATCAGAATGATTCACAGTAATATAAAACTCATACCCATGGTATTACTACTACGTGACCCGAACAAGGGAATATACAAATACATACACATGTCTATACCTTTTACTTCACACACCCCTCTCAACTTTTAGTTTATCCGAGCGTGAATATCCAACTTTATATTTTATTATTCGAATATATAGTTTACTCATATAATTCAAAAAACTGAATACAAATATAAAAATTTATTTGTGATAAAGTTTCAATTCATATAAAATATTTAAATAAATTCATATGTAAACGTATGACGCAAGAAAAAAGTCAAAGAGCACGCAATCGGATTTGTATATTCAATCCCTGATAATACAGGGTGAAGAGAAGAAAAAAATAAATAAAACTAACGGACAAAAATAAATTAATAATTATTAAATTAAAAAGAAAATAAAAAATAAGTGAAGGGACTTTTTTTGCAGCATACTCATTATCAGAAAATACGCGTACTAACCCACTGACACGTGAGAAAATTCACGACCACTATCACCAAACCAAGATCATATAATTACGCTCCACCATTGAATTTCACTCGTTCTTTGTTAGTGTAAAATAAAAAAGGTATTAAACATTTACAGAGCTCGAGGACCGATGAGTTGTTTAAATTCTCTAGTTTCTTCTCCAATTGCGCGGTAGTTGCATACACAAGTATATTATATACATACTACATTTGTGTGTCGTAACGTCGCAACGGAAGACTCGGAGGACACGCCAGGCTTGTTAGTGCATCGCGCGTAAAAAATAATGTCTACGCAATTAGTTTCCCTATTGAAATATTTTCTGTGTATTGCCACATAAGTACACAATATAACATATAAATATACATTTGTATGTACATATATTTATGACACGTGCGCATATTTTTCTATGTATAATTATATTTTTATCTTTAATAAATTCTTGGGCTAGCCACGCGTGTCATAAATGATCAAAATCATAAGTTCATTGTCTTCAACATTAGAGCACACATATTGATATATACAAAACGACTCATCGTCTCGTTTCCGGATGTGGAATTTTCTCATATAAATGCGGCTTCGAGCGTATGGTGATCGTGACGGCGTTCTCACTTTTTCTGCGGTATATATACAAAAGCCCAACCCAGACCAATAGTGAGACAGGAAGAATGAAATATTCACATTCATCACGCACCTGACGTTTATGGTGAAATTGATAAAATGAAAAAAAAAAAAAAATGTATAAACGAATGAAAATAATGAAAAGAAAAAATAACGCACGTGCAAATAGTAAAACCCAGGCCAAGGTCTAATTCTGTTGTCCTTTTACATACACAAACAAATAAATCTATGTATATACATATGAACAGAACAATAAAACTATTGCCTCATAGTTGACCATTTTTGTATTTTTTTCCTTAGTTTTTATGTTTTTTTTTTTTAGCTACACAGCGTGACAATGCGCAGTAGCTCTTATATAGACAATATCAATTTGAAATTAATTAATATATCAACTAACCTGCCAAAAGCAGAGACACTGGCTGATACAGGAAATGGTAAACCAAGACTAAGTCCCCTTAGACCTAAATGTGGTGGTGGTGGATGTAAAAAACCACCAACTGACGGAACTACAGGCATCCCCGTTGTATTACCAATACCTCCAGTATTTTGTACACAAGCAGGACCACCTGGATACGTTGGTGGCATTGAACAACTTCTCATTGCACGTCGATGATGTCTACGTACTCTTCGTTCACGTCTACGTGCATCACGAAGATCTTCAGTTGCACATGGATTGATTCGTTCAATTGCACGTGGTCCATTGTCAGTTTGTGCCTCAGTTGATGTAAAACAACGCGATGATGTTTCATTTACATTTTGATTTCTAATATCTTGAACAATTTCAGGTGTTGGTGGCTCAGGTGGACAATTGTCCACCGTTGTTGTTGGAACATTACCATCAACAGTAACAACACTCACCGGTCTTGGGGCGTTCTCTGACAGGGCCCCGGCCATCGTACAGCACTGAACATCAGTAGTATCCACGGCAACGTTGCTCCCTCTTGGTCTGTATTTTCCCCTTTGCACCTCGACGAGACCACGACCAATGTCTCCTTCACTCAATCTCCCTGGTTGTGTGCTCGTCTGTTTAAATGTATATTGCCTTTTCCCTGCACGCTGTGCCTCTCTAGTGCATCATTTCATTTGCTTGCTCCTCGTTGCTTCTTTTTCATTATTTACTTTTTTCCCTCAACCGTTTTTTATTTTTCACTTTTTATTTCGTTTCTTTTCTTCTCTTGTTCTCTCGTTCTTTCTTCCAATGCTGCTGCTGCTGCTGCTGTACATCCAAAGCAATCGCGTCACTTTTAACTTCAATCCGCACCACCGAAGCACGTTTCTCTTTCACTCGCCTCGACCCTGCTTGCCTTTAGTTGCTTGCCTCTATGTGATTTTCTCTATGCGTGTTCTTTTCCTCCTTTGTTCGAAGAATCGCACGCGTTCACAAGGTGGATGAGATATCGTGTAGAGTAAGCAAAAGACAACTCTTTTGATCGTATATCTCTCAGCAAGCTCAGAACACCATTTCGCACAAATGATTTCTCTTCGACTGTATGTCACTTGTCAGAGAAAGAGAAAATAAGTGAGACAAGATATTTATCTCTTACTCAAACTATTTATGCCCTTCAACACGAAGAAAATATCCGTTTAAAGGGAGACACTGAGATATATAAATACATATATATATATATTGAGAGAGACTTGTTGGTTATATTGTGGGACCTTTATTCCTTCTATTATCCAAAACATCGGTCTCCCGTGACGATTACTCAGCCGTTTCAAGATTTCTTTTTTATCTCACTTTTTTTATTTTATTTTAAACAGCAAGCACAAGTGTTTCCATTAACGCTCAACTGTCTTGTGGAATATTTTATATTATTACACATTACTTTGTGCAGTGTTCTTTTGTTGGCGAAATAATATATATATATATATATATATATTTGTTTATACATATATTTATATATAGAACAACCTCTTCGTTCTTGCGTTGTTTCTTATATTCCTCTATGATGTCGTATATAGCCGTTACCGAGTATGCCCCCTTGATGAAAGCACCGTTTCAGCTCTGGTTAACCGGTCACGTATGCCCGGTCTGAAAATGAAAAGTGTACAATTTAAACATTATATATCGCATTGATACACACAGAGTATCGAGAAAGAGGCATAAATACATATATGTATAATAAATATACAGACAAGTGAGTTTGAGAAAGAAATAAAATTCACAACAATATTAATTATGGATTATATTATAACAAAATGAAACTATATATTAAATGAAATCGCGCGAACGAACGAGCGTGCGCGTGAGCGTTTTCTATAGAACTTTTGTAATAGCAACATTCTTTTACGCATATATGTATGTGTGTCTGTGTATAATTCATTTAGATCACTGGAGTTCTCATCTTGAATGCAATTAAAATCTACACTAGGTCGATCGATATATACCCACTTGCGCGCAAATAACATTCCATTAATTCTATGTATATATTACGCATACAAAACACATGATTACATTCTAGATATTTCATATCTTTTGTTGTTTATACTTTGAAGAATGTGATTAATTTAAATTCATGAAATTGATTTCACTCTTAACTTAATTCGTATTGTTATTTTCTCATGAACTAATTAAATCAAATATATTTTTTTTTATAATTTATATATTATATGTATGTATATACTATTCACTCTGTATATTTTGGCTGTTTTATTACACACTGCCACGCGTTTTGAAATAGTTGAAAAAAAAAGAAAGAGGAGTTAACTGTACGGAAGCGTTTATGTTGAAGATTACCGCGACGCGTTTTGTGGTCGACCGTTTTGACAAACGGTACTATTTTGTACTAACGTCAACTGGACTTTATAGTTTGCAATGGTATTAGTAACTGTGAGTGAAATAAGAGCCTGGTAAATTGTCCCACGTGAATTTATTCGCGTTAATAAAACTCGACTTTAAAATTATTTATAAGTTTGTATGTACATAAATATTGTCCAATTAAATTATTATATGTTGAAAAATAAATAAAATCTCTGAAGCAATTTAAATATATATTATCCATCTATCCATCCAATTATTGAGAAAAAATAAATAAAAAATATAAACATGAATGATATATTATTTTTATATGATAAAAAAAAAAATTCTTGATAGTATATTTATTATTGTCCCATGGGATTCTCGTTTCTCTTCAATCGATCAATTGCATTATAATCTCGTGCGCGCCCCCGCAGTCACCGTCAAGGAGAGATGAAAAAGAGTTGGTGCATCAGTTTGACCTCGACCCGATGTGCAACGCGCGTCACGTACATATCCCCCCACACACACGCACATGATCCAGGAGGGATCGCATTGGGCATTTATATATCACTGTACTCTATATATATCTGTATATACATTTTGCTGTGCTCTTACTGCTGTACAAGATGTGACATCAAGAAAGAAAATACATGACACACATTTTGAAACATACATAAAAAAAAAATATGAGAAAAATAAATATAAACATAATTTTATGTTAATATTTCAATGATAAAATTTCAGCATTTGTAACACAATTTCAATGATATATTTCTTCGAAGCAATTGACACACAAATTTCTTTCCTTTAAACGTCAAATTATAATGAACATTCAAATAAAATAATAAATTATAATCACAGGCATAAACAAATACACACCTTATTATGAAAATAATTATTAGATTTCACACAAAAGTACACAAATAATTCACTGATACTTAAAATTCTGACGTTTATAATTTATCAATAAATTTAATTGTTTGTGTAAATATAAAAATTAAATATCCCAGAATTTTGTTTCATATTTATAATGAATAATAATACAATAAAATTTCTTGTTTCTTTGTGAATTAACAGGTGGACTCGCCCGCGCCAAACTATCTACTACGTATGTTTGCGCTCTGGATGCTGCTCAATTCTTGCACTCAACCTGTGTGTTAACCCGTAGTTTATACAAAATACACACTCACACACATTTTAAATCGTATACATCCATATACATATATATATACATAATAATATATATAACACAACGGAGCACGCGCATCAAGAGGAGAATCAAAAGCGGCGCGCGCGACTAACTCAACCGCCTATATACGACTGTGGGATCTGGAATATAAAATACACTCTTCACAATTCTATATCACAACAAAAAAAAAAATATACAAATATACATTTATATATATACCTTCATATTCATATGCGTATGTATGTATGTATATATAGTTTGTCTCCCACTACATAAGAAAATATTCGAAAGAAAACTTCAAAACTGTTACATATGCATGTACTTGTTTCATTTAATTTATAAAATTAAATTTTTAAATTTATATTTGAAATAAAAAAGCCAAATATAAAATTATTGTAATATAAATTATAATTAATCTATATAATAAATAGATAGATAATACTTTCACAACACAAACACGCGCACCATGTAATATACAGAATGATGAACGTAATTTTACTGTGTGATGATCACTGCAGGACGTGGTTGAAGGACTGGTTGGGTTGTTGGGAGACTGGGAGTGGAAGAAAAGGCACGAGCATAGGCGCAGAGAGTTTACTGTTGGAATTGCCTTTGTATAAACCTCCATAGCCTCCATAGCCAATCCCCCTCTCTTTTCCTTTCTCCTTATATTATATACACTGGCGTACATGTATAGAGAGAGACTCGCTGCAATAAAATAAATCTGTATGAATTGGTTGTGTGTGGACGCGTATGTTTTTAGGTTATGTCATGGTGTTGAGAATATAAAATCCACTCTCGGCTCTGAATATCGAGAGCACACACCAATACACCATGGGAGCTTTATATCGACATGCTGTATGGTAGTATATGTATGTATCTTTTTATCATATATGTTTGTTTGGATATTTTGTTGTATGAGTGACGCGCATGCGTATTGCAGTGGCGCAGACGCGTCACGAAATTTGAAACCGGACATTTTCAAGCCCTGTTACACGATATATCTGCACTCAACTGTTGGATATTTTGTATTTGTATGTACGACAGACGCACCCAAGTTTATAAATGTATGTATATATATTTATCATTATGTGTGCATAAAGATATCAGTGAACATATTTTCTCTGGTCGTATTTTGTTCCACCATTCGCGGTCTTGTTACTTGGTCTTGTGTGGAAAAGGGTGATTGGCACTTGAGAGTGAACAGATAAAATAAAAAAAGATTTTGTTTGCGGTTGTTAGTAATATGCACTTCTTGTTGAATGTATGAAATTCGAGAAACTTTCCTTTTTGTCCTGAAAAACATTTCACGGTCATCAAAGGAAAATTATTTGTGGTATTATAAATTTATAATTTAATATTGTGGTGGTATTTAATTATTTTGTTAAATTAATATTCTAATTTATGTAATTAATTGCCTTTATTTCAAAAACAGTCATTTTACTTTTGTTATAATTGTGGAATTCATATGATTTGTGTTTATATATAAACAAAAATATTACATTAAATATGTATGTATATACATATTTGTTGGTAGTATGTATGTATGTATGTATGTATATATACATGTTTAACATGATATTAAATTCAACGAGTGGAAGAGATCGAAGGGGATAATAGGAGTGATTTATACGAATTAAAATTTAGGCAAACGCTGAACATCAGCAAATGAGGCATAACTTTGTATAAAAACTATAAACTAGTGTATTTATATTTAATTTTTATACACCAAAAATGCAAAAGCAGCTGATTCTCGGGCATTTTTTTTTTTTATGTTTTGGCAATTGCCTACAGTAACTAAGTACACTTTTAAACAGAATCATAGATAGTATATTTTTATATATAAATAAAATTTGAAAACGTGAAATTAGAGTGATAAATATAGATAAAAGAATTCATGTTTTTTTTTCTTCTGTTTAGTTCGAGCAAATAAAATTAGGACAATATTTGACAGTTCTTTTTTTTTTTTTCCAATTTCATCTATTTCTATATCTTTTCACAATTTTTTTTTTATTCTTTATCTGGTCACTTGTGACGAGAGTTTCCTAAATACACCTACAATATAGTAATTAACAAGACAAGTCCATTGTGACCCGGTTGAGCGAGGTGAATAATGGCAATCACCGGATCCACGCGCATTTAATTATTTAATTAATTTCTCCTTTCATTTTTTTATTATTCATCCTCATGATTTTTTTTTCTTTCTTCATTTCTTTTACATATATTTAATTTTATCTCAAAAACATTAAAAGTAACCTTAAGTAGAATGGATTTTATTTATTTATGTATAGAGTTTGCGTCACAATGGAGCACGCAATCTGTAATTCAACATTTTATTTTATTCTTTTTTTTATTTTTGGGCGACACATTGCGCGCCCGAGGAGTGATGACGTTTAGTCTGTTTGTTTCGCTTTTTTTTTTTCGTCAATACAAACTTTACAGTTAATTAAACGTACTTATATATGTCACGATCGACAATGCCTATGTAGAAGCACCTGCGTAATATCTCCATTGAAATGAAAAAGAAAAAAATAATACAATAAGAAATAAAACTCTCTTATAACATGCCAATGATAAATGCTAAACACGTAATCATGTAAACAATGTTTATGTCACGTAGAAATATCTTTGTGTATAGAATAATAAAATTAAATAAATCCAACAATTGACACTCGATCTTAATGATTGTATGTAAATGCATTTATAATTTTTAAGATCGTGTATAAATTTATTGCGTCTATAATTAATTAGATTGAATTATTAACAGTCCATGTTTTAACCTTCTTGTGTTATCATTATCAGTTTTTTTTTTCACATATTAAATTTATAGGAAGAATTGTAATGAACTATGTTCGAGGTTTCAAGGATATTTTTACGTCATTCTCAATTATCTATCTTAGTCAGAATAGAAAAAATTTTATATACTGCGCATAAACAATCACATTAATGAACTACTTATTTTCTTGAGTTTAGATTTTTTTTCTTTAATTTTATTCATTATAAGATACACACCTTGTGGTTTATTACCGTAAACCATCAAGAATATAATGAGTAAAAAACAATACTAATGGAATGTGTTTGTATTTATTTTTTTTTTTTTTTTTTATATAAAAAATTTTCATTATTCAGAGTAGAAACATGAAGCATGAAGTGATTTTATTTTTTTATTAGTCACACACACGTGTAAATGAGATGTTATATATGGGAGATGAAAAATATAAGCTCACTTTTAAGTATAGAATCCATTGAAAAAGCCCATTTACAAATACTACAAACACGTGTGACATTCAACGACAGTTTTTAGTATAAACATTTATAAACTTTTTATGGCTATCATGAAAGAAAAATGATAGTGTTAAAAAAAAATGTTCTGACACGCCATTTTTTTCCGTACAGCGATTGCGCGCAGACATACCCTGTCGACGAATAAGAAACTCTATTTGACTTCTGAATGACACTTGAACAGTTTTACGTTTTTTTTTTTTTCAACATGAAATAAAAAACTTTTATACATACATATATATATACGTATAAGTATAAAATGCAGACGCACATAAGAGGGAGCTTTAGTTGGAAGATTCAAGTGAGTTCTGGAAGTTGTATGTAAAGTTTCACTTTATATTTTTCTCCATTAATAAAAAAACAATTCGAAAAAAAAAAAAATACTAATTGTAATAATAAACGATCGTGCATACAAAATTCACTCCTCGTGGCTAATTCTAACCCATAACTACTTGGCGAGTACGAGTGCGCGCGACTCATTTTATGTTTTTCTCGTCTCCATTCATCATTTCTACCTACAGCAGAACGGTATCATATCGTTCCGCTGATCTATGGCAACGCAAGTACAAACAAAGTGTGACATGAACAGAGTTTGGCAGTGACATTATGGATTGAGTCCTTGACGTTTCTCTTCCTCGAGCATTGCATCAAGTTCATCAGTGAGATTTGCCAACATATTACCAATGTCATTTAAAACATCGGCTGGTTCATTACTTGGATTACCACCGTTGCCACCTCCGCCGCCGCCACCACCACCACCACCACCACCAATGATTCCATGATGATGATGGTGATGATGATGATGATGTTGATGATGTTGCTGTTGCTGCTGCTGCTGCTGCTGTTGAAGATGATGATGATGTTGTTGTTGTTGATGATGTGCAATAACATGACCGCCACCAAGACCCGATGAATTATTGGCGTATTCTTGAGCTCTTGCAACTCTCTGCTTTATTGTACCAGCATTCTCATTAGCGAATGGCAATGAATCCGATTCAGTACTCGAGCTTGACTATATTTATAAATAATAACATGAATAAAAATCGATTATTAATTTTAATATATTTAATTATTGAATAATATAGTTTTAAATAGTGTATTATATTTGATTTGTGTGATTGTTAATTACCTTGAAACTAGCGTCAGATCCATTGCGATGTTGCAGAGCGAGTGTTGCAATAAGTTCATGTTCCTCATTGACATTGCCACTGACACTGCCCCATGAGCGTGACATTGACGATTGTGGACGATGCATTTGTGGTGTGGAGGGTGCTTGCGATGGCGCTGGCGCCGGTGGTGGTGAATGATGAAGATGATGATGATGAAGATGATGTTCTTCGCATGTTGTTGGTACTGGTCCGCTACAATCGATTACAACATCGCCATTACCAGCGCCCACACTAGTGCCTAATTCCCTTGAACTTTGACGTCTTGGTGGCGATGGTGGTCGACGTTTTGATAAATGCGGACTGCTCTCTAATCCATATGTCAATTGATATTTATTATCAAAGTCTCTTGGCAACGATTTGAATTGTCCTTGTGTCGCTGTTACCTGATCCAACAACTAAATATTATTATAACATCATACACATCGCACACATGAAACAAATAAATGAAAAAAAAAAAAAAAAATTCGTCTCGGAAATATATTTTAATGAATTCAATTGATTTTTTATTTATTTTTTACCTTTGCTACGGGTCGCGGTCGCACTAAACAATGGCGTGGTCGTGGCAATGTACCGCCTCCAGCTTCAATTGTTGCAGTAACTTCATTCGTGGGCGTCATGTCACCATCCTCAAAACACCTGGGACGCCAACCAATTGATTCCATATGTGAAACTGGCGCTGGTGATGGTGGATAAGTTAATGGCGCATCCTCCAAACTTTCTAATGATTTTCCACGTGGTCCTCGACCAATTGTACAATATTCCATACCACCAGGTAATGCAGCGTACATACTACGCCACGCAGATGAATTATCAGCTGTACGTTGAAAAGAACGTAATACTGGCGATGAACAATCTTCATCGGGTGACGGTAAATCTGAACCGCCACGTTGTATTACTACATCTTGAGTGTGTCCAGGATGTGGTGGAAGTCGTGCCAAATCCAATGGTTGAATACGTTTACCCGCACGTATATCTTTGACACGTTTTATTGCCAATAAAAGTTTTTTTTGATGTCCCAAACGTACAATACCAATATCCTCAAGATCTTCCCATGTTAATGTTGTCACGTCTTCAACTGATCGCATACCCTGCTGATGAAGTGCACCAAGATATTCCTCAAGTCGTAATAGCCTCAGCCATTCTTCTAATGAGCCAGGTATATGCTCGGGTAAACCGTCGCCCACGTTGAGGTTGTCGATCTCCGCCTTAAGTCGCTTTCTGTGATTTGGCTTCTTGATACCTGAATAAAACCACGAAGTAAATATATATCTTTCTCTCTGAAAGTTGTGCCTTTGCACGATTCAAACTACTATAAATAGCTTTACGTAATTTTCAATGCAATCAAGATGTCAATTACCTATGGCTGTGAGGTCTTCTGGGGTCATGCGCGTTATAGTTGCAAGATCGTAGCCGGCCGAGGCAAACAGCGGAAAATATTCTTCAAATTGTAATTCACTTAACCACGCGTGTACAACATCAAGATCAGTTGGCCTGTCTGGATGACTACCAAGTGAGCTTATTGAACAACGTGGCGATGAGGCAAGTGCACCATGTCCTGCACGTGGTCCCAAATGATAGCCCGATGCTCGGCCAGAATCTAACGATGCTGTTGAATGACGTGAACCTGAACCAGAGCCTGAACTTCCTGGACTATCACGACCTGGACTTTGGGTCATGTCGATTCCTTTAATAAAAAAACATAACAACAAATAAATTTATATTAATTTAATAATATTCAAAAAATTATATATATTTTCTTTTGTTATATTAATATAAATAATATTTGTATCTATTGTTTAAAAAATTCACCTTGATCTTCAGCGTGAGCATATTTGCCAACGACTGGTGGGAATGCGAACCCAGGATGCGTGTAAATGGGCCCCGGACTTTTACCCGCTGGCATTCCATAGGAACCGTCGTCACCGGGTGCGCCCCCGCCACTCGACAGGAACCCACCGTCCTCGCTGCTTGCGTATCCTGCCGAGCCAAAGGACGAGCCAGAATGTCGAAAGACATCGGGTACAGCCGGTGGTGCCACCTTCTTCACCTGGGTCACGGCTTTTGAAGGCCGGCTCATGCCGCCAACTGTAAAGTCCATAAAAAAAAATATATGAAAAACAACACACTACTATTATACTATATTACTCCTGCTCAACCCAATACACTTATACACTTTCACACACATACATATATGCACACATAACCGTACGCACAATGCAATGTTATGAGTTATAACTTTAGGTCATCATCGCACAACACAATAGGTATAGTTTTAATTCTTTTCAACATACAAAGTCGTTGGTATTATTAACTTTTTTGCCTTATTTTTTTTTTGTTTCAATTTCTTTTTATTTCTTTTATTCATTCCCCCTCGAAGAGTTAACTCACTCGTGTCAATGACAACAATTTGCGTACGAATTGAATATAGAATTTAAAATTTAGTGACGAATACCCCATGATTATACACGTACATTGTGGTCAAAAATGAACTGAGGGAAGAGACTGAAGAGAGTGCCTTTGTCCCGCCTCATATACGAACCAAACGAGAATTTATACATAAATATATATGTATACACATATGCAATACAGGAAGAATAAGTGAGAGAGATGAGAGTGTAATATAAAAGGGTGAGGAAGTGAGCGCGAGAGAAACATCGAAAATCCCGCGAGGCATAAAAAAAAAAAATAGCGAAAAGTCGCGCGCGCTGACTCGCTCTTTGGTTTCACCCCCTTCTGCTACGACACTGGACTGTAGTAAAGAGTAGAATAGAGGTTTATAACATGGTGTAGTGAGGACAGAAGGGAATAGGACCGTCATATATGTATAGCTGGTGGTGGTTTGTTGCGGGCACAGAGAGGAACGTGTGGCCGAGCCGAAGAACAGGTTCTCATCGGCGTAGGACGCCCGTCTACATTTATAAAAGCAAACCAGTTCGCGCGTCGGCCGAAAATGTCGTGCGATGGAGAAAGGCCAACGTTGCATGCATATATATATCTACTATATATAATGTGTATAAACCGCATCACGTTGTTTATTATAGACACATACATATTAGCGATATATCTCTTCATTTAGTTTTTTTATTGAGTCAAATGAAAATAAATAAAATTACCGGATATTATTCAAATGGATTATGATATAAATTATGAAAGTGATTAAGGAATTGTTTGAAAATGAATGATAAAAATAAAATATAAAATTGTTAGATAAACACGAAGAAGAAGAAGAAGAAGAAGAAAAATTTATCGATCAACACTTCTCCTCGATATTCACCGGGATATATCAACACAACATAAATGTTTATATAAATATAAACCCGGATCTAGTTCATCGTCTTCCCACGTTTCTCTGGGCCACGCGCCACTCGCGTTAGCGCCGCATAGACATATAAAGTATATACATAAGTAAAAGAGAAGGACAAGACCTGCTGATATATATGTATGGTATGTAGTATGGTTGCGCGATTAAGTTTCTCCTCGCGTCGATAAATTAAATCTACGATATAGAGTGATAGAAAAAGAATAAAAAATAGAAAGGAAAAAAAAAAAAGAAAATGTGGAAAAAAAAATTTCTTGCGCCTCGAATATAATTTTATATGGGCATGTATCAAATGTGCGTGGGTGGCATTTACCACGTGGTAAAACAGTCAAACATTTGAGGAAGAAAAAAAATGTTGTTAAAAAAAAATATAGACAAAGTGTGTGTAGAAGAAGACGTGACGTAATGAGATAGACACGGGCCTTAAAGTCAACACACGATCCACGTCAATTGGTTGGTAAGAGTGCAAATGAAAAAAAAAAATAAATAAATAAATAAAAAAGGACTGAAGTAAAAAAACGGGGTCGAAAAAAACTTATTATATATATGTGTATGTATATATATATAATATATACGTACACATTAAGAGTGCGAGAGAGGAAATGAAGCGAGTATATAAGAGAAGCTAAAACCTTAACGACCGCAACGAGAGCGGCAGTGGGTTGAAGAAGAGACACTCGAGGCGTTCTTCTTTTTCAGGAGTATATACAGAGACAGCAGTAAGAGAGTATAGAACACTGAAGCCTCACAGAGTATATGTCCGCACGGCGCACGTTCTTAGTAGAATAAAAAAAAAAAACAAAGT
>JAQQBS010000002.1:20406886-20512148 GCA_030347275.1 Microctonus aethiopoides
ATAAGTTTCTGAAAGTTACAGTTCAAAATTTTAATTTTGAAAAGTCGCTCATAATTTTTTTTTTTTTTATTAGTGTATATTACTTTAGATTATTTCGAGCGACTTTTCAATATTCAAATTTCAATTTTGGAGTTTTTATGACAAAACTAATCATAATTAAACGAAATATTAAAAACTCAGAAAATACAATCAAATGTAATGATACGTTTTACTTGTAAAATTGTTAAATTTAAAAAAAATTATGTTTTTTATATTGTGCTTGATTTATCATCAATCTCGTGGTGTATTTTTATCGATTATTGTACTAAATCGAAGAAAAAAAATGTATGGAATTTTAATTTGAACATTAAAAGGTCGCTCGAAAAAATCTAAAGTAATACACTAATAAATAAAAAAAAATTATGAGCGACCTTTCAAAATTTAATTTTGAACTGAAACTTTCAGAAACTAATTTTTTTTTGGTCTATAAAATTATACCGTAACGAGAAAAAAAATAAAAATAAAAAAAAATTCGATTTTTGACGATTTTTGAAATTTAAAAAAATTTGGAGCGACCTCTTAAAAATTTTTTTTCGAGCTGTCCTTTGAAGGGGACTCTTAAAACATCAAAAACTAACATTTTTTTACTCGAGACTCAAAAAAAAAAAAATAGTCGGTTTTTTTGCGCCACCCTAATATATATATTTATATATATGTGTATATATATACACAAACTCTGGGGGTATATGAGTAAAGTAACAAATAGCTAAGAAACAAAATGTACTAGTAAAACTATTTCGTTATCAGTGATATTATATTATTGATTTATGCAAATTGATACGCGTGATCTCATTTCATTTCATCAAAATTGTCTTGACTTTGATGTGACAATGTTACAACAGATGCCGCTCTCGCATACTATAACATAACGCGTTGTGCATGGATAATATGTGTATACATAGATCTTTATATGTGTTATAAATACACATACAAAGACACATCATTTAATCAATATTACTTCTATTGAATTGAGAGACACACAATGCCGATAAAGTGCGACTTAAATTATATATACTTGCGTGGTTTATATATGTATATATAATTCTCGTGATTCCATATAATTCTCATCTTAAACTTGATGAAGACAAATAAATAAAGACACATCAAGGTTGTTTTAATTTAAATTAAACTAACGGAACAAGTCAACAAGATCGATGAGTGCGCGTGAATGTTTTCTAATATGCGCACGTGCTTTAAAAACAAAATTGATACTCTGGAATATATAGATTTTTTATTTTATATATATATTCTTGCGCAATTGGTTAAGACATCTTTTTATATACCGATGGATTTAAATATATACATATGCACGTATATATAAAGAGTAATAGAATGACAGATATCTGTATAAGTAAATGAGTATAGAATCCTCTGTGTGGTAACGACGAGAATATAATTCTCTCGTTGTGTGTTTTATGGTCTCAACGCGATAAAACGATCTTTCGACGAGTTGTAAACGGGTTTTTCCTCGTTCCTCATTCTTGAAGTGGAACACAGCCCGGGAAAGGTTCTTTCCCGGTATTATATCTACACACTGGTGAGAGATACATGCTGTTATAAACATGTGTAATACAAATATACATACATATGCACGTATATATAATTCGTAAGAGACACTACAACGCGCCGAGTCGAATATGTAGTTAAGGTATCTCTCATGTCCCAGCTGAATACCATAGAAATAGGGCTGATGCTACTATATGCATCCAAGGTAAAGACACCACTGAGCATATAAAGATTGAACGCGTCGTGTATACAACTGAATTATTAAAAAAATTGTCGTTTATATAAATTCGCCCTTTGAGACGGAAAATTTTCCCGCGATTCACATGGGAAAATTTTCAAGCTTGAATATAATATTTCTTTATATACGTAATATTAAATAAAATCACTTATTTTCGTATAGATAGATATATAAGTTGAGGTCGCGTAATCGGGACAACGTCATAATGGAAAAGAGGAAAATTCCTTATCGAGCAATGTTGCATCTATACCGCGAGAAACCGGGATTTTATATGGAGATAGACCTGCACCCTTGCGTCTTGTCTCTCTTCTCTCTTTATATATATATATATATACAGTACCAGTTGACTCGTTTATCCTTTTGACGATCGATCGGGTTCGCTACCGTTTACGGGCGTCACCAAGCACGACGTTGAATTTCAAACCTGCTTCGCGCTTCATTGAGCACACGATCGGTCTCGCGCGAGCGCTAACGTCTCTTCCGCGAGTTTAGCATATATACACCGGCATATAGGTATGTATATATATTATATACATATCATATATCATATATATAATACAGAAGAAAATGAATTATATATATATATATATACGTAAAGCCATGAAAAATGTTGTTTGATACTTGTATATTTTATATAATGCACTTACATTGCATCAAATTTTTCCAGCTACCATAAATTGCTTTTATACACTTGTCCAATCCATTCAATGTAACATTCCCGTATTTCTTGGCACGTAAATTTCCTTCCGATTGACTTCTGAATAGATTTGTTGTCGATGGTGGAAAATTAAAGTCATCATTTTGAATTGTGTAGGTGCATGCACGTGATTGCGGTCGTGGTGGAAGTGATTTGATTACAGCATGACGTTGTGAATAATCATGATAATGGACCATTGGGATGCAGGATTCAATTGCTGGGTCACGAAAGCTGAGATAGGTTGAAGAGAGCATCGACAATTTCTTCGATGCAGCGGCGTTGCTACGTTGGTGGTGAAAGAAACGTTTACCGGGTGGTAGTGGCGGGGGACCAAGACAACTCGTTACAGCAATGATGGCCATAATATTTTTTTTTATTTCTTTTCTTTTCTCGACTTCACTCCTTATATGATGCGATATCTCTCCAAGTGACTTGCGCGCGCGCTCTTGCGATCACGGATCTATCGACACTCTTTTGACGTGTGGGCGACTTATAATCCAACCGTCAATGAACACGATAAAATATATGTATACAATGTATATAAATATATAAATATATAAATAAATGTTTACTATAGCAATCTATTTGGCGATATTTTCTATAAATATTTTCGCGTGTTTTAGATTAAACTGGGCGCGATTTTAATGGCACGATGTTGCGAGAGTTTAATCACATTGATGATAAAAAAAAAAAAAAAAGCTCTAACCCATTGGCGAATGAAAAATTATATATCTCTAGGTTGTTATCATCGATTTTAGATTACACGAATGAAGATAATTCACGACACACTGTCTATCATAATTTTTTTTTATCGCGACGTGACATTGTTTACGATATGTAAAATAAAATTTTAATATTTTAAATATTCACGTATAAGAATAAAGTTTGAATTAAATTTTAATATATAATATCAACACATAGGAAATTAATATATTTCAGCACCAATGTGAAATGGACGCACGATTGCCCGAATGATACTGACAGAAAGCTGTGGCTGGCAAAGTTGTTTCGATGGGTGTGTATACGTGCGACGATGTCGCAGTGATTGTGGTGATGGTAAGAGGCGCAGTGTAAATGCAAAGGGATTTACAAATGGGTGACGGGGGACGAGGTTGAAGGTGGGTTAAACGAGTTCGCGGATGAGCGTGGGTCGGCCCTGAACGCGTAGGACTTTTAAATGAGAAAAAAAAAAAATAAATAAATGATAAATAAATTCAAGTAAGAAAGATGAAAATAAAAAAATAAACAAACACAATTTGTGATGCAGTGTGTGTTATATGTATGTGCATCAGAGACGGTGATGTACATCAGGCGCCCCTGACGCGCGCGACCGAGATACGTCGGAAATGGAGAGAAAGAGATTGAGTGAGTATATATAAAACTACAAGGCAGTATGTATATACGTTAGGCGTTTGGTAGTTGCAGTAGTGGGGAAAAATCGAAAGAAAAAAAATATATATGATATAAAAGAAGAGATATAGATGCGTTTCATTGATGATATTCCGGTGGTGTTTCGCAAGAAGAAATACAGGTCGATCGTGTGCGGATAAAAGTTGGCCATTATAAAGGAAGGTCGTCGGCCTTAACGTCAACTCAAGAATTATATATTGACTTGAGTGAGCTGCGTGCACGTAATTATGGACGAAATTTATAGACTGTTGATGTCTTTTGATCCCTTTCATGGCGCCGTCCATTTTGTCATCGTCAGATATTGCGAAAAAAACTTTCTTTGAAGTTATTTACATACAAATTTATATATATGTATGTATGTAATGAACTAACGGCATATAACGGTGGATTTTTGATGGTAGGTACTAGTAGATGTATTTATGTATTAGTTATAGTGTCAAACAGATGAAGGAAAAGACAACACGCTTAAAAAAAAAAAAATGTTGGTTTTAAGATAACAGCGAAAGGGAGAAAAGAAAAAAGACTAGGTCTGAGCAACTTTTGCCTTACGGCATTGACGGCTTGCGCGAAAGCTCGAGTATAGTATATTCAGTATATATATTATTAGAGAATATAAGAAGTAGAAGTAGTACATATATATATGTATGAATATACAGGGATGTGCGCTGCGACGCGCCATCGATGATACTTCGAACGCCCGAGGGCGCTTCACCTTCTCACGTCGCGGTGCCAAAGAGGAGCGAAGCGCGCGCTAGAGACACGAGGATGAGTAAAAAAATTCTCTTTGAGAGACGTATTGAATGTCGTCGACGTTGACGCCAGAGGGAATGAAACGAGAAGAGAAAGCAAAAAAATAAAATAAAAATGGAAAAAAATGAAATGAAGAAATGAAAGGAGAAAAAAATAATTGTGGGAGAGACACCGGGAAATTAACGAATACGCACACGAGTTGCAATTATTCTACAGAGTGATTTCCCTTTTTAAAATGATGGTATGTATGACAAAACAAACATGCGATTCATAGTAAGCGAAATAAAAGTTTAAGAAAAAAAAAAAAAACGAGAGGGGAAAAAAAAGAAAATAATAAAACGAAAAAGATAATAAATTACACGGGCATGTTTCAATACGACACTTTCAACTGCTATGAGCAATGTGAAACACATCATATACCACCAGAGTGTACATATATATATACGTTATACAGACACAGGAACAATTGTATCGTGGATTTTCTCAGTCGGAAGTTGTAGGGGAATATTTTTTTGTCGCTTTTATAATATACATTTATATTTGTATATGTATATTTTTTATCCAACGAAGGAAAGAGTCATAACAAAAATACATAAATATACCGAGTAGATATATACGTACCAAAGAAGACATTGACGCGTATAAGATGGCAAAAAAGATATACGCGCGTAGTCGCACTCAATATCCACAACAACACACTCTTTGATTATACTTATTATTTTTTTTATTTTTTTTCATTTTTATCTTTCATTATCATTTCTATTTTTCATTTTAAACCATATCCGGCTTTTCACCCTCTGCAGCAATAACGGTCAGATACTTATAAATACATACATAAAACCAAAATAATACTATATATAAGATAATTTCCAGTAAAATTTCTTTAAAAAGTTTCACTTATAAATATTTTTTTTGGCTTTGTATTTGCTTTAAAAATTAATATAAAATCTGCGCTGTAAAAAAATATTCGAACGACCTCGCCCCGTTACTTCACCGAACTCGTTTTCTTTTATATATAATTATACACATACATATACATATACGTATACTCGAATATTTTTATTTTTATTTCGTCGTTGAAGCGTGTTTTTTTTTTTCCTCTTGAAATGTATAACGTTATATACGTCCATCAGAATGAAGCAACGCGATCGCCAAGAACGGAAGGTTGTAGTATACATACAGCTTGTATGCTGAGAATGAATTTTCAAGATATATATAACTCAACGCCGTATATAAACATTCGACATATACCTATTACATACATTACTACATTATATACATCATACATATACGTATATAAATATATTAAATATATATAAGGCAACATTAGCTACATATGTAGGTATATATAAAATATATCTGTATACCTATATGTCCTTTTTCAACTTGAGTGCATGCATGCGCTAGTTCTATTTTCATTTTAATGTTTATATGGTGTGTACGTTCTCTATTCGCGAGGCAGGCAAATTTGTACAATTATCCGCCTCACGTCGAGCACTAAAAGTCGCGCCTATCTATACATATGTATGTAATGTTGTGAGAGAGGAAGTTCCGGTCTACGCCCTCTGAGTTCAACCCAAAATAAATCGAACGTGAGGGTGATTATACAAAAAATAAAAAAAAATAAATAAAAAACGATGGAAAAATAAAAAAGAAAAGTAGACTAAATATATATATGAAAAAGGGAGAGAAAGAAAGAAGAATGCATCAGTCTGTTATCCATCCGTTCTCAAAAATGTTTTATACATTCATACACATACATATATAAATATATATATCCATGGGGAATTTTTAGTTATAACTATATATACATGTTATATATAAAATAATATTTATTTTTCTTAGAGGCACGTGGAAAAATCCAACCCATCTGTTTATTTTCATTACGTCTATATATGCTAAATTGATCAAGCTGTTAAATTGCAAAGGGGCATATTTTAATATTTTTATTTTCTTCTTCATCTTCTTCTTTATATGCATCGCAAAGTTATGCATGTTAATATTATTATTTTTATTATTATTATTGATATTATTATGATTCTTCTTGCCTGCGGGTTTGTGTGTACGTGTGTGTGTGTATATACGCAGTGAGAAATACCTCGTAAAAATTCATCGAAAAGTCTCTTGGGCGAGGCCGTTAAATTCACGTGCCATAATTGCTTGTGGAAATAAGCGATTCGCGAAAATTTATTGGCCAAACGAGAGTTAAAGGCATGAGAATAAAAAAATAAAATAAAACGCATCTCTGCGCTTGACATATACATTATACAATCTATGTATACATATGTATGTAAACGCATACAGGCATACATAGACATATGAACACGGTCGATGATATGAAGCTGTCTGACACATCAGTCCACTCACTGCCTACTGGCGCAGCAGCTGGCAATGACATATACACACGTTCATATGTTATAATCACCTCCCTCTAACCTTGATTATTTATAACACTCAACGATAATATATGCCAATTATTTATCTCTAATAATTACCTAGATATAGTTAATGAAAATAAATATCAAATGAAATTATTTAGAAGAAAGAATTAAAAGATATTTGATTTTTTGATATAGTTTTGTAATTTATTTTTAAACTGAATCAAGAGTTGTTTATATAATCGCGTTGATAGATGAATGATGTTTATATATTTAATATATTTTTGCCAATAAGTCAGGTGGCTCATTGGGTTAGGGGAATGGTTTTTGTTTCGAGTGCGAGAGGTCCCGGGTTCGAAACCCGGACATGCGAAAAAAAAATATTCTTTTTAATAGTACGTATGTGGTCACATTGTGCAGGTTATGTACATGACAGACAGTTGTAGAATCGCTATCAGTAAATGCATAGATATATTCACGACTAGTATCATGACAAATATGTGAGAAATAACCCATACGCGTAGAATAATTACACATACGTGTTCGTCAATAGCTGAATTTGAAATGCCTAATCCAAATGTAAATCGAATTTCTATGAAATTATGCACAGGGCATATTCATATATGTGTGTCTGTGTGCATTGGCTCGCGGTTATTGATACGATGATCGTGAACGATCAATGAGAATTAGAATTCTGTAGAATATATATTCTCAATAGGATATATTCTGATGGTAATCAATGAATACGTCTGCAGATGGTGGATGAATATAGATTGGTAAATTGATGGTAGTGCGCGATTTCATAGAGAAGAAAAATGTATAGGCAAGAAAAATCAATAAATAAAATGAAATGAATATAGTTGGAGGTCGTGGTATATAAATGAATCAGCAATATAGAATAATGATCAACATCTGCAGCTATGACGTTTGTCCATTGCGTTTGATCGTGTCGTTTTGTGTATTCATCATACAACAATGTATATTTATTCTCCTTTTTTTTTTTTTTATGGATATGAAAAGAAAAATGATGTAAAATTTAATTAATAAACCATCGTTCCAGTTGCTTATTTTATATTTATTGAAAAATATATATATTTATTATTTATAAATATACATGTATAGTACCTATATTGTATTCTGTTTGTCAAAGACTTTCAACGTAAACAAAATATGTGTCACGTATGCATATATTATAGATATTACATCGCAGCGTGACGATAAAGAGAAGTGAAATATATTCTTTTTATTTCATTTTTTTTTTTTTACCTACTTATAACCAAGGTCGTCGAGCACACACTTAACATTTTTATACAAATCAGATGCATGTATATTTGTACATACATAGAGCTGGCATTTCATAAATGCTTTTGGTCGAAAACAAACTAAAGCATTTTTAACTTTAAGTCTAATGCGCGCGTCGGCGTTATAATATATATATTTGCATCACACAAAAATATTCCAGTGTCACACTCACAAGTGGTTGGTTGGCATATGTGTATATAAAAAAGCGTTTAATATTCGCTTAAAAAAGAAAATGAAATAAAAAAAAGAAGAGAACAACATGGGGAAATGAATAAATAAAAATAAGAAAAAAAGTAAAATAATACAGGCCTTATATTACACAGACACCACAAATGATCACCATATCAGGAATTATATATTGAAACTGTGCAATTATTATATGATAAATCGTTACGTCTATCGGACAGACCAACGTATAATCTATTATATATGAACGATAATTAATATATAAGATACGCAAATGGAAGTAACACAGAGAGAGAGTCTGTATTATATCAACGCTTTAACGTGTATATAAAAATGCAAATCTCGGTATGATGATGATGGTTACAATCAGTGCCAGTCACGGATAAAAGTCAACTCGATCCATGCCCTGGTATGATGACGATATAATAACTGGTGTGCAAGTGCTGATAATGGAAATGATAATTATAATCTGCATAGCTATGAAATATATATTATATATTTAAAATATTTATATATATATATTCAAATTTTATATATGCAATCTACCACTTATATATATTTCAAAACCATCCAATATTTATCTCCACAAATTAATATACAAAGAAAAATAAATAAAAATAAAATATGAAACGAAAAAAAAGTTTTGTTTGACATTTTTAATTTAAAATTACTCAATTCAAGATCCTTCGACACAATTAGAGCGTACACTCGTGTATATAATTCTAAATTTATATTGGATACTTCAAGTATTGCGAATATATATAATACAAAAAAGAAAAAAAATAAATAAATAAATAAAATGCCTCAGTGATGCGTACAAAACCATGACCATAACGTAGAACCCTCTCGTAGCCAGTGTATGGTACATAAAGCAGGCCACGGACCAAGGAATATAATAATACAAATAGGTAAATATATACACAGATGTATACATGTATATAATACATATATACATCATACACCACCATCAGACTGTCGTCTGCCACGTGTCCATATATATTCCTCTCGTTTCTCTACACATCATATTCTTTACTTCCTATTCTCTCTTTTCCCCTATGTATTAAATATATATATAAAGATTTTCTCTCTTTTTGAAAAGCTATATTTATAACACGTCGATTATTCTCTACTGCAGCGCAGCTTTTCCGGATAGTCGTCGAATGCAGCTGCAAAAGCCACTGCACATGTCTCTCATATACAAAACTAAATGAGAAAGAGAGACGAATTATATGATTCTCTTTTCTTTTCTCTCTTGGCAGTTTTCTCTTCTCTATATCTAACGCGGGTTTTATACGGTCGAGCGAGTCGACAGAATCGATACCTAATGCTCTGCAGCTCTCTCGTCGGCCTCGCGTTGCCTTCAAGTACGCGCGCCATACTTCTCTTGCCAAAGGGTCTCATGTATAGCTGGATAGTCTTTCTTCCTTTCAGCTCGTATTTTGCCTTCTCTTCTACTCGCTCTTTCACTGTATAACATTTTCTCATCCCAAGTCCAGCGCAAATATTTCGTTCAACTAAAAGCCACCCCCAGGATGCTTTGGAAATGTCGCAGCGAATGCTGCCCCGTTGCATATCGATTGATTCCATCGCGCGCTTTCCCTATTCAAAGACACAAACTTTTTAAGGGAAATGGACCACGAAAACAAACAAACAAAAATAAATAAATAAATAAATAAATATTAATATAAAGAAAGATTATGATGAAGTAGTATTGCAGGAATATTTTTATATAATGATAGAGTATAATGATGAATACAACGGTATGTGAAAGATGATCAGACGCGAAAGTAAAACTTTATATTTCATTTCATGCTAATTTTTCTTTCAATAAAGTCGAGGGAAGATGATAGAGGGAAACGTGTCACATACACGCATATACAAAATAATAGGGCGGGGAAGAGATAGGGAAAGAGACTTGAAGGACTAATCCAGTCTTTTCCGCCGCAGTGCAGCGCCCTGTGTGATCATCGGCAGCGACGTGCAAGTGAAGAGTACGCGAGGCGGGACCCAGGAATCGATCGTCGCACGTGCCAGGCGACGTGTTCGTTGAACCCCACTATTCTCTTTTCTCTCTCTAACTCATTCTCTTTTTTTCCTTATACTTTATACTCCCTCTTGTCTTCTTTTTTTCTTCTCGTTTTCATTTTTTTTTTTTATTATAGTCTCTCTCACCGGCTTCGAGTGAAAATTCTCGTTTAAAAAAAACTGCAAACTCCATTTGCAGATGCAGGTATGTATATGTATGTATGAATGAATGAATGCATGTATATATGTATGTGTGTAATATGTATGTATGTATGGGCCGGATGAGGGTAAGAGATGATAAGGTATAGTAGAACCTACTAGACGAGACGCTCCAGAAAATTTACGGTCCGAAAATATACCGAGACACTCAAGCAAAAGACGACGAAAGGAACTTTATGACGTTGCCACACGCTCTCGACTTCCTTTTGCACCTTTAGCAAAACTGACTATGAGGTATATAAGTGAAAGATGCGAGCGAGAAGATTGCGGTTTACGATGGTCCTGGACATTATTTTTTCCTTTTTTTTTTTTCCCTTCCCCGTCTATACTTATTTTATATTTAACATAGTATCTTGAACGACATTAGGGGAGAAAATTGAAAAATGAAACGAACAAGACAAAATATATATTTTTAGTAAAGCAAAATATAAATCAAAAAACAAAAAAAAAAAAAATATTACAAAGTGACAAGAGAAAATTGCCATGACGTAATTAGACAGCTATAGCGTATCTGAAAATTCTATTTTAACGCCATATAAATGTCAAGTATCGATTCTCACTCTATATACCTACACATATGTATGTACATATATATTTCACAGTTACATATACATACAAAATGAGGGAGTGAATGAATTTAGTAGAAGAAAAATAAAGCTCATTCCCCAGTATACATACAAATATATAAATGCATCATTGGCCATTTGTCTTTCTCTCATTTTCAATACTTTTCTTCTCTCAATTTCCTTCATTTTCACACTCTCATCACAACCATTCACTCGCATATAACTATACATCTCCACCTTCAATGAAATTATTATCCTCAGCATAAATATATAATCAACCACATAATGTATTTAGAAAATACGAGAAACCACAAAACAAAACAAAAAACTATAAAATAAAAATAGACAAAACCGCACATTGAAATTATTTTCTCTCAATAACTTCTATTAGTTTATATTATAATATCCAAACATTATATAAATTTATACACATCCCCGTAAATATTTATTCCTACATATACATACATATATATAAAAATATTTATATACATATATGAGATGTAGTTTGAGAGGGCGAGTTATGATTTTAAACTAATGCCACACTCGATTGCCAGTAATTTCCTTCCTCACAGCTCCCGCCACCACCTCTCTCACTATATACTCACTCTACCTATATATATGTACACATAATACATAGATATATACGTATATATATAGATAGATATATGTATTAACGTGGGCGTGAACAAAATCACATAGTGAATAATCTTATACGTTTCAAGCATGGCCATTACCTCCAGGATACAGTCGCGCGATAGCTTCATACTCGGGTTAAAATTGCTCTTGGCTCGTTCAAGACACACCGGTGTGTATGGTGATGAGTAAAAGAGAGAGAAAAAAAATAAATAAATAAAATAGCAAGGAAAAATATAAAGAACAACGGCCGACCATGAAAAAGTCTCTTTTAGTGCGTGTATAACTTTTTTTCTTCTTTATTTATTTTTTTTTTACTATATATTATAATAATAATCGGTTTATATATTTTTTTTTATATGTGTGTATATGTATGTATAGATGGGGAGATGAGAGAAAGCGAAAGATAAAAGAAAGGAGAAAAATATATCCGGAGACATTGCGTGCGAGTTCACGATGTGAAGACGAGACGAGCGGATGGATATATAGGCGGAGTTTCTCACATCCATATGTCGGGACTTTGACTTTATACACTCTCTTTCTATCTCTTGTGATCGTTTGAGGGACGTCTTCGAATGCCAACGACATATACTCCCGCATATATGTATATATATCCATATAACTGTTTATTTCTCGTTGGCCCGCATGGCTTCTGGACATCTATATGTCGAGAAGAAAGTCCCTTAACTCTCTCTCACTCTCGAGTAAAAATAAAAAAAAAAATTCATGGCCGCTTTTACCAATGTCTACTCCCAATTGTCTTTTATTGTTATTATCATCTTTATTATTATATTGTTTTATTTTTTTTTCATCCGTTCTTTGACCTTTATGATCATGAGATGATAAATATTTTATTGTTAAATACATCAAATGAATAACATTATATTTTCATATTAATATTAATTATTTAAAACAAATCTTTGATTTAATTATAAATAAATTCAGTAAAAGTTCAAACTATTATTTCAGCACAAAGAATTATTTTCACTGTGACAAATAATAAATCACGAGATAAAGAGAGAGTGTTTAGCAATGTGATACTTTAACCACAAAGTGTTGCAAAAATTATTAATACATTTTATTATTATATTATATTATTTTATTTTGTTGTATATAATATATAATAATATATTATACACAACAAAAGTGGTATATAAAGTATAAACGAATGTTATCAGTACGATTAGTATAATATAGAAGAAATTACGTGAGAGAAGAAGAAGAAGAACGAGAGAAGTTTATTTTGCAAAACGCAAGACCGTGTTGCCACGTCTTATGACGGTCATCCTTGACGTCCTTCAGTAAAAAAATAAATTAAAAATACACACACACATATACATACGTCTATAAAAAAAAAAAAAAAGACTTTTTTTGTCAAAGCAACGTTATAGGATATATATTTATATTCACGTCGTCGTGAATATAAAAAAGATTCAACAGTAATTTATTCGTTGAAAGGGATGCAAGTATAATTATACACGCATACATATATATATGTATGTATGTGATGGTATATATATATATATATATATATAAGTATTTATATAGTGTGTAAAGACTGAATATTCAGGGACCCCATTTCGATCTCTCACCTCTCGCTCTCGTTCAAAAGGGGCACCACCATGTTGCCACGCCTTTGGATGTAATATAGGCCCCGCGTGTAAACAAGACGTGACCAAGCACCGCTGCACGTTTCGGGTAACGTGGCTTGGTACTCAGATTACCTTTTTTTACCTTTTTTATTTTATTTTCTCTGTACACTAAGTACTTTAAAAAACATAATTATTCTCACTTTACTCCCTTTATTGTATCAATAGTATATGTTGTACCTACTATATACATATATAATACTTTTATATTATATTTATATACAATGATTATGTACACGAAGAAAAAGATTTATGTATATCATATAAATAAATGTATATTTTTTTCAAATGAAACTTGATGAAATAAATTGAATTGTGAAAGAACAAATTGAATTTATTAATATTGAAATGAATAAATTTAGTTATTTAAAGTTGATTTATTTAATTTTTTATTCTACAATAAGTTTATTTATGTAGGAGGATAAAGTATTGGATTAATAACAAACGAGAAATGATGTCGAGTTTTGTAAAAGAGTAGGATTTATCCATTGAAGAAGAAGTATAGAAGATAACGGTGAATTGAGAGGAAAGGCGACATAACTTCCTGAGATCCTTGGCATTCCAACGGATTCCGTCTTTCTGTCATCATTCAACTATACTCTTTGTCGATTTATATACATAAACCCAAATGCATATATACACATGTTTTGTCTATATGTAACAATGTAATATAAACAACAATCTTACATAAATATCGTGAATTTTTCATGCAACTAAATATTCACATTCGTGTGAAACAAGACTAAATATAATCAGCACTAATTATAATATTTTTTTTTTATAATTTCTATCTCGTGTAAAATTATTATAATGTTTAACAATTTCTATATACTTATAACAATTATTCCCACTACTACTACTACTACTACTACTGCATAATAATATAATAATTATTAGTATTGTGCTGCTAATATATATTGGTAGACATTCAAGAGTCTCTTGAAGCCTTGAAATTTTCATCTTTCTCTAAGAAGCACTTACTCACAATCTCACAAAGAGTCGAATATAACGGCTCACGAAGAACCCGAGTAGCCATATTAGTTTGACCGTCATCGTGACGTAAAACTCCCTGACGTTATATACTAAAAGAGGGACGTTCCGCTAATCTTCTTTCCTTCATTCTTTTTCCCCTTTATTATTCCCTGTCTCTATCTCTCCCTCACGTTTCATTTCTATATATTCGCGAATGGCTTACGTGGAAACCCCTCGTCATTCTCGCGAAGGGGACATATATCTTCTTGTCAGTTGCAAGTAGACGAATCCGTATAACAAAGAAAAAAATATTAAATAAATAAATATAAATAAATAAAAAAAAGACGTTAAGCAAGATACATTTATATACACACACACCACATATGTATTTATTGGTTATTTTAAGTTAGTTTTATTTTAGATAATATACACGACAAGACGGATCGATGAATTTTAATTTACGCTGTAGGTATATAATATAATATGTATATGTACGCGTTCATATATTCTGTGTATGTCGATGCGGTTGTTGATGTTTTGGGTCTTCCTGTAGTCTCTCTACTTTTACCGTCTTTCATCTTATTACACTCTTTCATATATACACATATACATAATACCTATACACCGGTTCTTGGACGCGTCCTCGGTCGAACGAAACAAAGGCCGTACAGCAAGGTCGCTTGGAATTAAAAAAAAAAAAAAAACCCTCATCACAAACCATTACGAAAATGGTTGTTGGACTGGTATCGAGAGGTTACATCTCCTTTTACTCTCCTTTTTTTATTTTTATTTTTTATTTTTTTTTTTTTTCATTTCTTTCCTCGAACTCTTCTATGTGCCTCTAAATTACGATCGCTCTTGTGTGTAATCCGCCACGACGACGAACCTCTTCCGGTGTCACGCGATATTCAGGATCAGTTCTATATATATATATATTTGTATACATATAAATGTATGACACGTACAATGAAAGAGAACATTCTGTTTTATAAAATGGCTGCGAGCGCGCGTTTGGATTTGAAATGGATTAAATTTATTTCTCGTACTCTATATAGATATATATTTATTCTGAAGGGATTTCTTTTATTTTTTTTTCTTTGCAGTTTTTTTTTCTCATTTGTATCCTCGAGGCGACATTCGTGATCATGATTACACCACGTGGATTTGAAAAATTTTCACGGGTTTATATATATAAAAAAAAAGCTAGGTCATTGGAGAAATGAATAAAAATTATTATTGTCATTTCAACATTTTTTCTTTTATGATAATAATAACAATAACAATGATAATGATAATAGTGATATCGTGAAAGTATATATACATACTTGTATATATGTATCTGCTTTGGAATTAAAATTACACGTGTCGTATATTTTCTTTTAGACATTAATTGCTCTACCACACGTCATCGCCTGAGTTTAAACTTCCAGTACAATATATATCTATACATAGCTCAAATTAATTTATATGTGTAAACATATATACATACGTTTATTAATCATATAAATATGATGAATAAATTTTGTAGAGTAATAATGCTCTCAATAACGCCAACGCTTTAATAAATATATATAATAAAGAAAATAAAATGATAGGAAAATCTCGTCGTAAGAAAAATCGATTTTACTGACTGATACTTTATTTTTTTTTTTTTTATCTGTATCTTCCAACTCCTTTTGGGCTAAAGTCCAAGTGCACTTGTCGATTGAGCTGGTAAAGTCGTGTGGAGCGACTGAGAGAAAAAAAAAAAAGTAGTTGGAAGAATGAGAGAAAATGCGAGAAGCAATAAAATAAAAATAAAAATAAAAATAATAAAAAATATACGCAGAGTAGACAAAAGCGATAAATAAATATACATATTAATATTTATATTTATCATAAATGGAAGAAGCAAAGTGCTACTATGAAAATTTGATGTGTGCCATATTGTAAATACTTTATAATTACTCTCGCTCTCTCCTTTCAAAGTTGTTAAACCGGGATTTAGTTTAATTTACAGTAAATCTCTTTACGCAAGTGGCGCAATGTTTGTTACACTCTCTGAACGAGCGCACAACTTGGAGGACATACGTATTTATTCAATCATGTATGAATTATATATATACACATAGAGACATATATACATATATTTACATGTGTGAGGTATATGTACGACGCGATGAAAGCGTCTCTTTCTGTTACCGCCGGGATTGCAGAGATCCGGCCATCCATACCTCCGTTTCTCCGCCACAATCTCTTCCGTACAGCCTCTTGGGCATTCGTACACGGTTATCGTCAAATCGTGAATGTTTTCATTCGAGAAAACGGCCGGGAAAAAAAAAAGTATGACGCTATAAAGTTGAAAAGAAAAAAAAAAAAGGAAAAGCTAGGGAAAGAGAAAAAAAAAATATACGCAAGAGTGAATGCAAGTATGTATATACACTACTGTATATATTGCGATCCGCATTGGTCTGTACAGTGTTTTACGCTTCGTTACGGAACACTGGATAGGTAGAACGAGAATCGTGCAAAGATTTTACGATGCTCGTTGTAAACTGATACTTTGGGGGTTCCTTCCCGCGATCTTCTTTTTTATATTCTTTTCTTCTTGTTTCTTATACTGACTCCCCCGCAAACAATGAATATGTACATGTATATGAAAATTAAAATAGAGAATATATAATGTAATGGAAATGATTAAATACGCTATACTGGACTAATTTACTATAAATATCAAGAAAGGACACTACTGGAAGTAATTTGGTATATGAAACTTCATTTATGTATGTATGATGTACATTAACAATATTTATAAACAGATATAAATATAAATATATCCCGACTAAACACACGATTTTGTTATTTAAATGTTTTTTTTACACTGTAAAATAACAGTTGTGTTTCAATTATTTATCGTCATGCAGGCACACATCGTTTTTATTTACAAGAAAAATAATCCCGCATCGCGTGACTCAATTTACAAAATAACATCCACAATATGGTGGTATTGTATGTAGAATATATAAACCAATCATTCATTCAGATTGTTTAGAATGAAAATAAAAAATTATTACTCTACATGCAAATTTATTTATCAATTATTTTTATATTCTTTTTTTTTTTCTATTACTTTTCAAAGTCGCATTTAGATTAATTTATCTTCCTATATAGGAATAGGTACATTATAAACTCACATTTTACCTCTCAACTTTCTCAACAATTTAAATAATTTTTTCTTTTCCCATTTGATATATTATATACTACAGTTATATTTTTTATCTTCTCTTTCTTATCTATTTTTTTTTATTGGATAGATAAATACATGTAAATACTATATATAGTATTGGTTGAACAAACCACAACGTGCGGCTTACCACTGATTCTTCTCATGTCGTCGTGTTGATTCCAGTATAGCTATCGCCGTGGCGATTTTCTCCAATTCTCCTTGTTGTAATGGCAAAATGGCAATAAATATTATTGCAATAAAACACCATACCAAAAACAATTAAATCCCACAAATATATATGTATATATATATGTATATATAAATATATAAATTATTATAAATTATATATTTTATATATATTTCTATATCCCTTTAAACTATCACCTACGACGTAATGGAATTTGTGCCTGATCGCAAACACAATTTACACGCGCCATGCTTCCACCTTTTACCGTATAGGTATATATTATAATATTACGGATATATAACGAGCATAAAACACGACGCCGCGTTGGAAAAATACAACGAACAAAAAAAATAACTAGAATTAAACGCGAGTAAAATAATAAAAAAATAATTTTATATCATGTGAATAATATAAAAATTACACCACTTATCGCGTCACAATACATTTTAATATTGAATTGGTTTTATTATTATTGTATGAAATAAAAAAATAATAAAACGTAAAATTGTTTAACGTTGTTTAAAGGTGGACAAATGGCACAACACTAAAGTGCTTCATGAGTTACGTTGCACAGAGAGTCTCCGCGACTCTCCGGTAATACTGCTGGATGTTTTAGTATCATGAAATGCCGCTAGAGTACCCGGGCGGGTCCATTGTCCGATGCCGCCGTGCGTACACACAAACTCACACACACACACACATATATAAATGCCCACTCTTCTCTTTCTTTCGTTCGCCCCACCATAGTAGCTTGTATGTATACACTGTAAAAATCATCATGCATGTGTATGGCGCATCCATGTTACTTTCCCCACACTCTGTTCTATATGATATGATGACGACGACGCGCGCGACTCTCATGGTATATTCGAACCACCACCGGCCACCGACTTCTATACTATTTCCCCACCATACTACAGACAAACTTACATTGCTTTTCGCCACACAAAGAAATTTTATATGCGCTTACAAATTCAAAAATTCATGTAAAATATAATTCATTCAGTTATTTTAAATTATTTACAAAATTTCAAATGACATTTTAGTATTATAATATAACAAGACAAGAGTTTGCGAAATGCGACAATTATGTACTGAGATAATATCAAACATATTCAAGTTGGAAATTTAAATTTCAAAGAGTGTAGCGCTTATATAAAAAGCAATTGTTGTAGGTATTACTATATACGTATAGATACATCGTCATATTTTTTATATATGGATAAAGTGAAGTACACTTTTATCTCCTTCATACCTGGGGATTATTTTTTATTGCTCAAGTGCATGTATATATGTACAAAAAGTTTACTTTACCCACATGTATTTATTATAGATGGAGGGATATGTGTGTTTACCAATTCGTGCATCGCTCTCACACCTTGTTTTCTTTTTTTTTCAATTCTCTTTCTCTTTTTGATATCTGGCATATATGCGTTGATCGTGTGATGGCCTTCTGGCGATGCGTTTCAAAACGAGAGATATCGCGCAAGCATGAAGACAAATATAGTAGTGTGATTAGATAAGCCCAAACCGGTGTGAATATAGTGGATAAAAACACCAGTCAAACTAAAATTTTATACACCATGATAATATAAAAATAATAAATATACATAATTAATTTAAAGTATTAATAATAACGAATGAAAAATTTTAATTAAATCTCAGATGGAAAATGATATTGTATATTTTATTTGTATTTTATATTTGTTTGTTGATCAATGATAAAGAATAATTAACGCATAAAGTTTATGAAATAATTTGCCGGTTAAAGTAAATGGAGAAATGGATGTAGCAGGGTATAAAGCGTTAGTCGGATGATTGGACGTTGGGGCTTTGCTACAATAGCTCTAATTAACATCAATTACGAGGCAAGTATTAAGCCAGGCGTGGAAGCGCAGGGATAGGAATACACGCGCGAGCAAGCCAGTTTGCGATAGGGTAGATAGAGAAGCAAAGCTTGTTTAGTCATGACCACCGTTGGAGAGTGCAGTTCCAGGGCTCATACGAAGCTTTGTATTGCCATTATTCAGTGATAAACTGCTACTCAAATGCACTTCATTCAAATCCTGATCGACGCCAATTGCTTAATCCTATTTCACTTGGTATTTTATCAGTATAAATAAATAAATGATTTAATTTATATAGCGTGCTATACATTTTCCCCATGTTCATTTCACTATAAAATAAATTTTCTCTCATCAGCTTGACTCCATCTGACGAGAATAAATAATGAGGTGTTAATTGAAATGCTTCTTGCATTAACGAGGTGAAACACAAGGAGAGAATAAATTTTACAGAGAAAAAGTAATGATATACAGATGCCGGCGTGAAAGAGATTGTATTTTATACAAAGAATACGATAGATAGAAGATGAATAAGGGAGAAAAAAGTGTGTGTATCCTTGGCTAAAAAGTAGTTATATGAGCTGCACGCGACCCCCCATAGTCGCGCGCGCGTTTCTCGTCGATTGTTGACGCTCGTTGTCCAAGTCAGAGGCATTGTAACTATTTGCCACCCTCGCTGGGATTGCAGTCAAGTATCAACAGCAGTGTAGAATACCTACCCCGTGCGCGTTGCCATATAACGCGCCCGAATGCTGCACAGTTAAGGGTGTCACCATAGCAACAGACCACGGGTTTTTCACCTACAATTCAGTTTACTTCCTCGCTCACACTCGCTTTTATATCTTTCTCTCTATCCATTCACTCCTTTTTTTATTTTTACGTACTCAAAATCATCTTTACCTTATGAGTTCTTTTCCATTTACTTTTGGACCATTCCTATGTCTCGTTCTCTCTTTATTTCATATTTTTTTCCAATTGCCATCTTTCGCTTTTATTTTATCTTTCTCAATGTTTATGAGAGATCAAATATATGCTATGTAGTACAATGTTCACTCACCACTATTTATATGAGTTGCAGCAGCACAATGAATTTAACGTTGAAGATGTCATTCTGCTGTTATCCACATAGGTGTCGTAAACTCTGTTTGGATGAGGTGATTTTTCATGTGTTAACAGATGTAATATTGACAAAATCTGAACAGTATAAAACTGAACTTTTGTTACACAATGACAAAATATAAATGCCAATATTTATACATATATACCCGCGCATTCACAATTACTCTATTTATATATGTACGTTGAAGAAAAACTACACTTCATGACACGATCTTTTAAACATACTGTATGACACATTTGTTTTTATGTGATGTATAAAAAAGTTAGGAAGAGAAAAAAAATTGAATGGCCGAATTCGTGATGAAAAACACACATTCGCAACCACAAATATCACGATTATGTTTTCTCTTTCTTTTATTTTCTCTTCTGATACTTCTCTGATGTGCTTTACCCTCGCGCGCGCTCTCTTTCTCTTTTTTCCCTTGCCTGTCTATCCTCTATTCACCACTATCAACCACCCTACTTCTCTCTGACTCGCGAAATATCGATTCTATACAGGGACTAGTGGTGGGTGCTCACCAGCCACGACACCCGGGGCTCCCACTCGACGACCCACGTATGCGCCATTTCGCACAAAACTTTCTGGGGATTCAGTGTTGTCTTCCTATATATCATAGGGATCAAATTTGATTTCTGTTACTGAAGCAATTCTTGTGTATCATGGATAAATAAAACTAAACACTTATGTTGGAAGAAATGGGTTAATATAAACGAAAATATAGCAAATGGATATATCTTAAATATTTTAATGGATCCAGGTGGGATAAGCATGTGAAATCACTGCAAATT
Organism: Microctonus aethiopoides; assembly: GCA_030347275.1. Classification (NCBI taxonomy): domain Eukaryota; kingdom Metazoa; phylum Arthropoda; class Insecta; order Hymenoptera; family Braconidae; genus Microctonus; species Microctonus aethiopoides. The sequence goes on from JAQQBS010000002.1 coordinate 20,428,601, forward strand.
TGCATTTTCGGGAAATTCACAAAATATGAATGTATGTTTAATCACATATTAAAAATAAATGGTCTACATATCATGCGCAGAAATTCTATATGAATATGTGAAAAACTCACTCGGTAAATTAAAATTGTCAAATATTTCAATTTGTTCTTTTTTTTTGTTATGTATTAATAAATAATCTTGACGTAATACTTGGTAGTTAAACAAAAAAAAAAACACAAATTAATTTTCACCACATCATTACGGTATTGTTCGATATGCTTAAGAATAATATGAATTTGTAAAGAGAGATGAAAAACAGATAATGATTGTGATTACGGAATTAATATTTTCCATGATTGCGCTATGCGCCACAGTCATAGTCAGAGATTATTGAGTCGTTTGATAATAATCATACCACATGTAATCTACATTTATAATCCATATGGGAATTATTATTTTTTTTCTTGGCTGTTTTTATTTTTTTCAGCGAAAAATAAATAGGCGCTACCGTTTCTTCCGGATTCCTTTACGATATCCCTTGCCAAACCATCCAGGATTTTTTGCCGTTGCTATTGGCATTGCCGTATCCTCAGACTCTGTTATTTGTTCAATATTATTTTCATTTTCATTATCAACAGTGACAGAAACATCTGTTATCACTGGATTATCGATATTACGTTGATAAAATAGACAAGTTGGTGAAGCCTCATTTTCCATACAAAATGTGCATGCCGGTTTTGGTTTTGGCTCTTCAATTGCCTCCTCTTTGATAGGTACAGGTTGAATAAGTGGATAATAAAGTAATGGCGTTAATTGGGGATAGAGAAACATTGGGGGAAATGGCAAGCCCATGGATAAAAATGGTAGCGCAGTGAAAAATGGCGCGGAATATGCGGCCAATTGTTCAGTTAAATCAATTTGCGTAACGCAATCTTCTTCTGTTTTTGGAATTGTATCAATATCATCAACAACATCATCGTCATTGTCATCATTGCCTTCTGATAGTACTTTTAATTTAGCATCTTGATTGTCATCTGTTGAATTATCGTGAATTATGGAAGGTTCCTCTAAACACGGTTGTGTTTTCGTTAATGTTTCACTATTTTGCAGTCTTATAGCATGATAAAATATTGGATCTTTTGCACGATTATATCGTGGTATTTCTATTCCTAAATGGCTCATAACTCTCATCATAACTTCATCACATCGACCATTTATTTTTAAAACAGCACTCTCGTCCTTTGGTGTCCATTGAAGATTAACTACATACAATGATGCTCTTTTATGAACTGGTCTGTCCATTTGCCAAAGCCATGGATATTTTTTCAATACTTTTAAACTTGAACCGAGGCATAATATAACATCAGCTTGTTTTGATGCACGACACGCACCATTCCAATTAATTGGCCATGGAAGATTACCTCGTTCACCAAAGTGCACTATAGAATCTTGTAATATTGAATTACATTTATGACACATTCGTCCAGTGCCATGTGAATATCTAGCAGTTTTTTCTGTCACATCAAATAACCGCCAATATTCACGAAATGGTTTACATGTTCGGCACACTTCAACATACATATTTCCATGAACTTCAGAGAGATGAGTTCGTGGTATGCCACTTCTTAAATGTAATCCGTCGCAATTTTGAGAGACAATATATTTAAGAATACGCGCTTTATATAAAGCATAGAGAGCCATGTGCGTTGTTGTCGGTTCGGCCAAACTCAGATCATGATTTCTAAAGTACAAATAAAGAAAAATTATAATGTTAAATAAAATGATCGATAGTATTGAGTAATTGGTTGAGTAAATTTATTTACCCAATATCTTTTCCTTGTTGCATACGGGTCCAGACGCCATTGGTGCCCCTATAATCTGGAATCGAAGCAGCTGTACTAATTCCAGCGCCAGTATATACTGTAAGTGACGTTGCTCTGCTAATTGCAGCAGCCAATCTCATACATTTTTCCTCCAAGATGTCAGGAGCATCCTCAATTTCTTCTAATCGAGCTTTAACTCTATCTCTTTTCTTTTGTCTGCAAATATATTAATTAAATAATTTATTATTGAACATTTAATAATGGACAAGTGATAATTTTATTAAATATATTTTTGATGAGATATTAAATACCTGAGATTGACTTCTTTAACAACATCACCACAGGAAGACAAAAGATCAGTTTCTTCAGCTGTTCTATCAACTTCAGATTTATTTAAAATCGCAGTAACCTAATAAATAATCCAATAAAATAAATACGAATGAGACAATTGATGGATATAACATATTGCTTGAATAAACAAAATAAGAAAATTGTCAAAAATTTTAAAAACTTGAAGAAAAAAATTGTTTTTTTTTCTGTTATAGTTAGAAAAATTTTTTTATACCTTTTTTAACGTGGCAATTCGTTCATCTTTAACTGTAAGTGGTTTTAATGTCGCTGAGCGTCTTCGCAAAAGTAATTTATCGTTTGCACCTTCCTCCATCTTTAATCAAAGTAATTCGCGAATACGGGCGTCTCAAGATCCATTGAATCAATTCACGTGAAGAAATCAAATGGAAAATTGATATCAATACGTGTATTAGTGTTCATTGAAATGAAATTTTTCATATGTATTACACAATTATTATTAATATATTGTTGATTAATTTTTTCAGTGAATATTATCACAGACTGATCATTTTTATTACAATTGACCACCAATGACAAACGCATTGCAGGAATTATATATGTGTATATGTATAGATGAACGAGTGGGCACTGCGATATTGAATTTTTTAGATGTGACAATAATTTTATTATTGTATTTTGATTTGTTTTACATCACAAATATATTATAATTGTCATGTGATTGTCATTATTTAATTAATTATTAACGACACTCATAAGCATAATGAAAAATTACACGATAATCACAATTTGTTTTGCGGACAATGATTAAGAGAAATGTCCAAGATAATATTTGTGATTGAAAATTATGAGTCACTCTCTGCACGCATCGACAGTGTAATTTATTTTAGTACGAAAAATATCCGCTGGTTAATGGCGCTGTTTATTAGCGGGAATATTTGAAAATGGTATTTAAATTTTCGATATATGTATGTAAAATTATCCAATTTTGATAGTAGAAAAGTATATAGGCTTTTGAAAATCATAGCGTCAGATAATATAATTGAACATTCAGGTCTTTGGCTTCAATACTGACCTTAAACTCGAATTACTTTAAATTCCAAACACACAGTCGCGAGAGCATACCAAGGACTTTCGACGAGGAAGTGTCGTTTTGAAGGTTAGGAATGCTCTTTATGCATTTAAAATTCTTCAGGTGTAATTTTTTTTACCATGGACTTAAATATTGTGTTTTTCCTGTTTTTTAATTTCATTCTTCAACACTCATGATGAATAAAGCATTAAAAATTCTAGAGAAAAATATTTTATTCAATTATAATTATGATAATAATTAACAATATTGAATACATGAAATTGTTTCAATTATGTATAATTCTATAGGACATGATGAAATATTGTGCCGAATTATTGGAATGTTTTATTAATTTTTTTCATCAGGTACCTTATTTTCTATCACTTTCACCATATTTATATTTATATAACAATTGTTTGAGTTATTTTTCTTTTTACATTCTTATCAATATAGATATGTAGATTTTTAATAACAATTGGATCAATATATTGACTGTTTACATGATTTCTGCGATTGAATTATCGAAGAAAAAAAAATTATCTTGACATAATTCGATTATTAATATCTATCTAGATGAAGGTTACATGCTAGAATTTTACAATATTTATATAGAAAATATATAATTTTTATTTACAACTTGGTGTAAACTAAACATTTTATTATGCAGATTATTGCACCATAATTATCGATTCTTAAAATTTTGCATTGATAAAATATAACAGAAAAATCACAAATTTTTAATTACAAATATTAATCACCATATATAATCAATTACTGTATAAATCAACATGAATATTTCATGGATAGAAAAATTCATTAAAATATCACTTGAAAATAAATGAAAAAATTATTTAATTAAATTATTATTTTTTTATAAAATAATATCATTCTTCCGCGCTGACACTTCCACTGAGAGTCGTATCAATTTCCGCATGATTAGAATTCTTTCTCAACAAATGTCCACGTTCAATGTAGCAAAATGCTACACTACCAAGTACCATTGATACCAATAAAATTGACAGTTGAACATGAAGTCCAACATAACTACTGTAAACAAAACTAATAGCAGCAGCCACTGATTGACAAAATTTAAAAAGTGCAAAAGCCGGTGCACTTTCATTAGCATAAATAACTCCTAATAAAGAATAAATTTGTGTATTAAAGCATGCATCACCAAAGCCAAGTGCAAGACTGCCAATCATGGCAAGGACTGGCGATGGATTAATAAAACCAATATCAGTGGTCTCACTAAATGGTGAATTATCAGGTAAGTTCAATAAAATATTAATATAAGCAAAAAGTGTAACGAAAAATCCAATAACAACCACTGGCCAACCAGTGCATCTACCCAATATACTCGCTCTTGATGCCAACATTCCAAAGATAGCACCGCCCACAACTTCACCAACGCCAATACAAATTCCTGAGAGTCCAACAAGGCTTTTTCTTTTTTCACCCATTGCCTCTGTGAATCCAATACTCGATGAATAAACACCAGAAAAAAATGTTAGCGCCAAACCAGTATATATAAATGTCAATGATAGCAACATCATTTTACGAGTTGTAAATAATTTTAGAGCGTCCTTGAATGCATTCCATGCAGCGCTACATCCTTTTTCTCCTTTTGGTTCAGGCATAGCTAATTCTTTATCAGCGCTAGACACACCTTCGGCTTCACCAAGTGACAATTTGTGCGGTGGCCTTCGTAAAAATCCAAGCAATGATGTACCCAATATTGATAATGCAGTCAATACCCAAAATACCAATTGTCTTGTTGATGATTCAATTTTAGATTCATTAAACATGAAATAAACAAAGAGATTTCCAGCAAATAAAGACGATTGAAATATTGCCCAGAAAATTCCAGCATTACGTGACATCGTTTCGGAATCACTATTTTCAGTTAAATATTGTCCATGACCTGTCCATAGGAATGAACCACCAGCACCAAGAACTGCTGATGCTGTATAGAGAAATACGGCACTTGGTGTAAGGAATGATGCGATGAATATGGCGTAGCAACAGGATCCAAGAAAAATTGCTACACGTGGACCGGATACTGATAGAAATGATGGTGCCAACCAATTGCATATTGCTAATGCTGCATAAATGATTGCCAAACTTGTATAACCATCACCTTTAAATGATGGATCGTCTTTGCTAATGCTTTCTAAAACTGTTTTCTGAAAAAATAAAATAAGAAGAAACGAAATGAAATATATTTAAGATATTTATTATCCATTTGTCTGGCTTTCTATTTTGCTCCAGACATTTTTCTTATATTTATATTCATTTATTGTTTTTGGGAAATGATTGATCATGTTCGAATGATTAATTCATATCAAATATAATACATAAATATTTATGATACAAATTACAATGTTCAATATACATTATGGAATATGACGACATGGGAAAAGGTCAACGACGCATATGTTTCTTTGCGTCTGGAGGCTCGACTGCTTTTTATGAATGTACCGTATGTACATTTATATATATACATATATACTTTCACTCGTATTAACAGGAGGTCGTTCGCTTACATTTTATCATACGACATAGAATTTTATTTTTATATCAAACAAAAATCCAATTAAATACGTGTCAGAGGTTTTGCTTTATTTTTTTTTATTTGATGATAATAAATAATGTAATTATTTGATAAATTCTAGTCTGCTCCATTTAAATACGTTATTGCTATTATCTCTCGACTGTTATGAAGAAATTTTTGAGGTAGAGTATGTAATATTTGCTTGCTTTTGACGATGATATAATTGTCATGTAAAGATTATCTATAATAAAGAGAGGAAAAAATATAAAATGTATAATTTAAGTGTAGGAAAATTTTCAATGAGTTATTATAATTTTTCTATTATAATATTTACTGATTTTTTTGAAATACTGGTTGTGGCAATTAATGACCAACAAAACTAAAGTCATGGGTATATGGACGTGAACCGGTTTTTGATTCCAGTATGCAGATAAAAAAAAATTAATCGCAGAATTGGAAGTTTGAATTTTCACAATGACGGAATTGTGATTTTATTTTAATTTTTTCATCCGTATTTTCATGAAATTTATTTATTTGTAAAAATCAATATATTAAAAAATTTTATCTTATCCCGAAATAGATAGCGAAATAAAATCAACTGATACTGTCAAATAAACCAAACTATTTATTTGCAGTTAATCAAAAACAAATATAATTAATGTGATAAATTACGACAAGAGTTCATTTTAAATGATAATAATTACGATAATATAAATACAGATATTTATTAATGAAATTATAAATATATAAATATACTTGTTTATGTGAAAAAAATTAATTAAAAATTCATAGAGATTAAAAATCGAAATTAAATGATTACATCAGCAAATAAGAAATTCAGATAAATAATTATAAGCATTAATTTGAAAAATGCGCGCTCATTTGACGTTTTAAAAACACGTGTACATCAAATTTTAATTGTCACACCCACACAAACAATGATAAAATGTATTTATAAAAATGTCAGAAATAATAGTAAATCATTCATAATAAATTGCCTCATCAAACTATAATTTATTATTAATTTTTTTTTATCGTCATTAATTATTACCATTGAATAAACTCACCTCAATATTGCCCATTGTTTGAAATGCCGTAAATACAAGCATAAATCCACAGCTTAGCATAATCACATTTGAAAATCTTTTATCGAATTCCATTTTTGCAAATGATTAAAAAATTAATTTTTTTCTACCAACAACAACACGATAAAGATTAATAAAAATTTAACTTGCAATAATAATCGTTAATAAACATTTAACATTCGGCGCCGTATGGTTAGATACAAAGTATTCAATAATGCGCGATTTGCACAAAGTAATATCGTGTGTGATACGACGTTGTGTGTTTTCCTTCTGATCAGTGATTGTCGTATGTAGCTGGTAGCATGTGTGGTAAAAGCAGAGGGGAATGAATGTCCACTCTGTTGCTTGCTCGCCACTTGACATAGTGGATAAGCTTGTAAGCTGCTGCTGCTACTGCTTACAAGTGTTTATTATTGCTAAATGGAATAAATAATTTTCTCTTTTCGTCCGTTGTCTCTCCATCTTGCTCACTCTATCGTTCCTTTCAATATCCTTTAACAAATTACAATGTATTTATCGAATATATAAATACAATCAAAAATTCTTTTCAACAATTCTAGCACATGAAGTTGGTTAGAAATCATCATTTACACTAATACATATAACATATTATTATACACACATACAAAGATTTTAATGGTTGTACAATATGATCGATTAAATCACATTCAAAATGGCGCGCGCACCTAAACGATTCGATATATCTCGAATGATATTGTAAAATAGTATAAGATCGAATACATAGTTTAGATTTTATGTTTAAATATTGTAATAATATTTTTGTCTAACATTTTAAACCAATCACAAAGTTGAATTGGTGGTTTTAAAGAATTAAACAACAATGACTTCAAGTCGAAGCACAAATGTCTACATAATGCATAAGAATAATCAACCAATCAAACGCCTCCATTTCCATCCTTCTTCTCACTTTCTGGATTCTGATTGGATACATTTTCGTCATGCGCACCATGCATTGCGCAAAAGTCTATCCTCTAACAATAATATCTAAATTGATCTGACGGGTTTTCTGTTTCAAATCCATATATCGATGTTCGATACAGCAGAAAGTAAGGTGTGTGAATGCAGCAGCGCCACTTTTGTATATATTACAAACTTCATACTTATATCAAATCAGTATGATCGCGCACTGAAGGTACACACATACTCATTGAGTTATCTCTTTTTATATATATACTGCTTTCAATAAAGACTCTGAAGATTGCCGGAGAAAAAAAAACGGCGAAAGCTAAAAGCCATTGCAGCGAGAAATATAATACCTACTTACTATAGTTCAAGTATCACACACAACTACGTCACAATACAATTTTATATGTGATTGAAAATAGAAATGTCAATAATTGAATATTAAATAATATTTTATTGTGGGTGTATTTAATTAAAAATTTTTTTATCATTACAATCATACCTAATCTATAACTCGACATTTCAATATACTCAACATATAAACATATATTTATATGTGTTGTTTATGTAAGTGTATGTACGTGTGTGTGTGTTACTTGCTCATACCAAAAATATTTCGTTGATATTATAAATAGATTGCGGTGGCTTATCGTGTGTGGCTCCAATGTGCACTCACTCAATATATACGTATGTATATATATCCGGTAATGGTGTAGTATGAGATCATGATTCGTGCATTATGACGGATTCACTGCGACACAAACGGAATTATCCTTCGTATTATTGTTAATGTTAATGCTTACGAAAGGACACGGCCTAGATAATGTGCGTGCTGTCAAGACAATGTTTAATACGATAAAAAAAAATAAACTATTTAATATTTTTATCGATTGATTGATCGATTGACTGAGTGGGCCACGGGATTTTTTGAACGCGGCAATTTTTATTAATTATATCATTCATTCAAGTGTCAAATAGCAGACGACCATGAAGAAACAATTTTTTCGTGTTAAACAACTAGCAGATCAGACATTTTCTAGGTGAAAAATAAATAAATAAATAAAATAAATATGAAAAAGAAAAATATATATGATTTTTATGTTTACAATTTTTTTTTTGAATTATTATTTCATTGGTTGAATTAAATGTTTATTGTTTGTAATTATTATTGTGTTTATTGTAGAGCTGGAAAGACAGAGGTTCTCACTGATGACTTACAGGCAGCTGACAAACATGTAGATCAAATAAGAGCTGCTTTAACTGCATTGAGTAAGCGATTGGGTACTCCACCTAATCAAACTATTGCTCAAGATCCTGCACATAAGGAAAAACGATTGGTATGGTTGCATACGTTGCTAAAATAATTATTGTATTACGCTTATTAAACATATTTTGTGAATTTATTGTGGTGTTTTAATTGATTTATTCATTTATTTTTATAGAAAAAATGTCCAGAGTTTGTATTTGGTCAAATAATGTTGGAGAATGCAGCGGAGGAAGGACTTATGAGCTTTGCATTATCTGAATGTGGTAGAGCACAAGTAGCATTAGCTAATGAAACTGTTGATCATGAAATAAAGGTAGAGCAATATGTTGCTGCGCCACTTCATCATATTTTGGAGACTGATGTGCCGAATATTGTTAAACACAAGAGAAATTTAGCGCGATTAACTTTGGATATGGATAGTGCTAGGACGAGATATCAACAAGCCAGTAAACATAGTGCAGGAGGTTGATAAAATGAACAATTTGTTTAATTGGAAGTTTATGAAAAGAGGAAAAAAAATAATAAAATTATTATATTTGGATTTAGGTGGTGCTGCGACGAAAATTGATAATTTGCGTGAAGAATTAGAGGAAGCTGAAGCAAAAGTTGAACAATGTCGTGATCAATTAGCCGCCGAAATGTTTCAATTAATGTCACGTGAAACGGAACTTGCTCAAACAATTATACAATACGTAAAACTTCAGCGAGCTTATCATGAAAGTGCCTTACATTGTTTAGAAGAACTTATTCCAGGATTAGAAAGTTATATCAGTGAGTATTTAAATATTAATTAATTAATCAAGTCATTTATATTTATATTTAACAATATTATTTAAAAGTAATTTATTTGACAATTTTTTTTTTAAGATGACAACGAAATGAAGCCAGTTTATGGTTATCCATTAGAGGAACATTTAAGAGTGACAAATAGAAAAATTGCATTGCCAATTCAATTGTGCGTATCAGCATTATTAAGGCTTGGTATGGAAGAAGAGGGACTTTTTAGAATAGCGGGTGGTGCATCGAAATTACGAAGAATAAAATTGAGCTTAGATGCATGTTGTTTAACATTACCAACTGCTCTCGAGTATAAAGATCCACATGTTGTTGCCGGTGCATTAAAATCATATCTTCGTGAATTACCAGAGCCACTTCTTACTTATAAGTAAGTAATTTTTCTTAAAAAAATTCATAAATAATTTTTCTCATCAACTCTCAAGAGTTAAACTCTGTAGAAAATAAATTTAGTTTGTTATGTGGTTATTATGGTTTATTACCTCATTGAAGAATTGTCAATCATGTATATATTTCTTTCTATTAATGTGACCTTGTAGCCATATACTAATTCACCGCCATTTACTGTTCAACTATATTTAATAGAAATAAACACATATAATTTAATGGCGGTCACGTAGATGTAATTGATTTTTATTAAATCAATGGTAAACTGAAGAAATTACCAATGTTTATATTATATTGGTTTATTTCCGAATTGGTATATTTATATATTCTATTTTTACTTTATTTTACAGATTATATCCTGAATGGATGGCAGCTGCAAAAATAACTCAAAGTGACGTAAGATTACGTGGGCTTTGGGAGGTATTACACCGACTTCCACCGGTGAATTTGGAGAATTTACGTTTTTTAATTAAGTTTTTAGCAATTTTATCGAAAAATAGTGACATTAATAAAATGTCACCGCAAAATATTGCCATTGTGATAGCTCCAAATTTAATATGGAGTCCTCAGGAAGACATCAATACAATGGTTATGAATATGAGTACGGCAAATAATTCTAGTCTAATTGTTGAGCAATTAGTGACATATGCTGATTGGTTTTTTCCCGGTGATGTCGATTTCGATCGTGATTTAGAAATTGGCATTGTTAATGGTACTGAATCACAAATGATTGGTATGCGTAGATGTATTTCAAATAGTAGTTTGAGTGACTTGGGTGATAGTCCTCCCCAAGGTAGTCCAAAACCAGCAACAAGAAGAAAAAATAAACCTGCGCCAACTCCACCAAGTGGTACACCTGATAAACAAGAGCGTAGAATTGATGATAAACCACCACCAGCACCAGACAAACCACCACGACCATTGGTAACATCTACACTAAATCGTCATACATACAAAGCGCAAAAACATGAAGTTAACACTGAATTAACGACGCTTCATCATAATAATAAACCAGAAAAAAATTTTGAAATTGACTCAAAACCACTGGGATTTGATAGTGTAAATGTCAGTGATACATCATCACCTGAAAATCATCGTAAAATTACTGAAAGACGTCCGTCAATTAGTGACATTTTAAAAATTGATAATGAAACAGAACAAAAACGTAAAAATTCGGATCCAACTGTTCCCATTGGTTTTGAGAGAATAAATTCACGAAATAGTGATACGGTTTTCATCAAAATTATGGATTCCGATAATAATCAAGAGATACAAAAAACAAAACCAATTCCCGCTGAAAAACCATCGACTACAACATTAGAACAGCGACGAATGCCTGTGGCAGCGCCACGAAATATGACAAATGTACTTCATAATGCAGGTAAATAAATTGAATTGATAAAACTCATCGTGATTGAATATTCAATTAATTTATGATTTTAATTTTCATTAGATGATTCTGTTGAATTACGTAATGCCAAAAGTGATAGCAACAGTGTGATTTTAAATGTAGCATCAATTGATAGAAACAGTAAACCTGCCATTCCAGAGCGTCCTGCAGGATTAGCACGGCCGTCAAGTCTCATTAGACAACATCCACGTCCAAACAACGATGAATCCGACACTGAAATCCGAGTCAGTATAATTTAATTAATTTCATTCGAAATAATAAATTCATCCTTATTTGTATATTCATATTTTTAATTTATTTTTTTTTTCTTCCCACAGCCCATGACACTGGAACGCGCGCATATGTACTCGGTAGACAAACAGCAGGTCAGTATAATACAAGTGCGTGGAAACAATGCGGTGTCAAATGCGTCGAACGAGAGCAATGGAAACAGCACTTCAATATTGCAGAGAAGTCCGAGCGTTGGTAGTCGACCGTCATCGATGTCAATCACGACGAATGAACGACCAGAGAAACCACCTCGACCAGATTTGCCAGATCAACCAAAATCACACACGCGTACACGTTCTGAAGGAAATATTATTGATGTACAAACGCAGACTGAAACGGTTATTGTACCAAAATCACCGCAAAATATTACACCAGCATCACCAAGATTTCATCAGCGACCACCGCGGCCACAACCACCACCGCCGCCACCGCCAACAACACGATCTAAATCAGATCACGAAAGTACCAATCTATAGGGGTAAAAACAAAAATTATAATTCATGATAAGATTTATTATCATACAATAGTTGATAATCAGAGTCGAACAAAACAAAATATATATCATTTTATTACTCAAAGAAATACCGCAATTGTCATATTGCGAATTTGTCGGGTGGGGTTTTTTTTTAAATTCCCAATCTACGACAGTTAATTGCCATGGCTTCCATTTTTAATTGCAAATTAATGACGATATATCGACGGGAAATTTAAATATAATAATCGGTGCCTCGAATCAGTAGCTTTTATATTTATTTTTCACTGAAATAATTTTCAATAATCAATAATAAAAAAAATAATAGTTCATGAAGTACAATATTTCTGTATTTTAATTGAGAGGAATTTTTTTTTTAACGCACAAAATTTTGCCCTATAACTCTGATGGACAAAGTTTAAAATAAAAAGTTCTCATAATCATAAATAAATTAATATTTTGCTAATTATATTTTTCATAGTATCAGCGCGTTTGAAAATATATTCACAAATTGTGTACGTATTGTTATTTAAATATCAGATTATTTTCAATTTATTATTTGTTGTATGTTGTCTTACTCAACAAATGAGAAACATTAATTTTATTCATGAATTTTATTTTCTAGTACTTTTCACTTAGATATATTCAAGATTGCAGCGATTGAGCTATGGAAATTTTATTTTTTATATGATATAAAACTGAGCATATAAATTTCATTGCTTTATTATTACAGAAAAAAAAAAAAAGAAACATATAATACTTATAAAAATAAATTAGCAATACAAATTTGACCGATGAGAAAATTTCCACGCCGACACCGGAGCACGCATTTACCTAAGGAAAGACTTAGGCTGTGAGAGTTATTGGAGTATTAAATGATTTTATTGTATATAAATAAAAAAAATTGTTTCTCTTTACCAACTATGCATATATAAATATATATAAATGAATAATCGAAATTGATTCATAAAAATATATGAAAAAAAAAAAAAATTTACCAACGTTACAAACAATATTATTTTCAACATTATTTTTTTATTATAAAATCCATTTACAGGTTTATTATTATTATAATAATGTTGAATGAATTTTAATCCTAAAATGCATTATAAATCAAAGCATGGCTATTATATTTTCATCGGCGATATCTTTTGGTGTCAAACCCTCGTTATCTTTCAATAACTTCACTCCAACTGACAATAAATATTCCACAACATCACGGTGACCACACGAAGCTGCATAATGAAGTGCCGTTTGTCCATCATCATCTTGAGCATTTATATCAGCACCATTTTCAATTAAACATTTAAGTATTTCAACATGTCCACGATCAGCAGCCCAATGTATGGGCATCATTCCATCTTCATCGGGAATATTTATACATGAAGCATCAATTGATAAAATATCCCTAACTTTTTTTTCATTACCTTCTTTTATCCAATCTAATAAAATTTTTTCTGCATCAGATAATACACTATCTGTATTGGGCAAGCAACTAACTGCAATCCATGATCGTATACCCGAAGTGGGAGTTTGCTCCCAATCAGGATCAAGTTTAGTAATAGCATTTATATAATTTTCCATCGCCATTTGTTTACTCATATCACCGAGTGCTTTCCATGCTTCCCATTTATGTTTAGCTTGTGTTTGATACCAACTAGGTCTTGGTGTATCACAAACACCAACGGTTGCTTGTTTATATAATCCATAAAATGCTAGAAGTTGTCCAGAATCCAAAGTTGATACCAAAGATTGCAAATGATTGGCAGCATGGGAAAATGTTTCTTCTATGTCTTGTATTGTTGATGAATTATTCGCCATGATTGATCACGTTTATGGAGTTTATGTATTTTTCTTTTACTAACTTGGGAGGATTAAACATAAAAATTTATGAATAACTAATTAATCCATTTTTTGATGTATATATTATGACCTTCCAAAGAATGATTTTTGTTGCCAAGAATATTCTCATAAGTATCTTTGTTAGCTAAATCAATGAATCCATTACCTCTACTCATTCCCGTGTTTCTATCGAACATTACTCTAGCATTAGATACATAACCAAATTGTGAAAAGTATTTTTTTAATTCTACGTCACTTATAGTCCATGGGATATTAACAATTTTCAATCTGTAAAGATTTTTCAAGGCATTAGTAGCTCCAGCGGCCATGATATTTATTTCAATTCAGTTTAAGTCGATTTACGGATATCTAATAAATGAATTGTATGATCTTGCATCAATTCAGCAAGAGTTATTCCAGCGTCTGCACCCAGTCCAGTTAATGGAATATGATTACAAGTCAAACCCCACTTATTTAATAAATGTTCAATTGACCAGTCTGCACTTCGTTCTTGATAAGTACACAAAAATTTTGCGTGTGGATTTCTTTCCAATAAAAATGCAACTGTTACGACAATATCTTCAAATACAGAAGGTTCGTAAAAGCAATCAGACCCAAGAATCAAATCCAATGGGCCAATTTTTAATAAATTTGTTAGAAATAATCCCCAAGTTATTCCAATAACTTTCACTTGAGATGTTACACCGTTTAATTCACAACTTCTGCGAATATGCTGCAAGCTCTTTGGTAAATTTGCAGAGTCACTGAGTGTCACGTGTGCACCACACTTGCTGGCGACTATACCAGGCAAAGCAGTACCTGAACCGAGCTCAAGAACTTTTTGCCCAACGATATCTTTACGATTCTCCCAAAGATACCAAGCGAGAACAGGTGCCGATGGCCAAGTGTAAAAGCTATAACTAGCTTGGAGAAGCTGTAAAATAAATATTTTATCATTAAATCACAAACTCCAAACCAAAAAATATATTTAATCGAGCCTACAGAATAAAGGGAAGTAAAACCTAACCTCAAAAAAGTGTAACACCGGTAGTATCTATTTATTTTAATTCAAATGAATTATTAACTTATAATTATTTATTGTATTGAATAATGTTATTACCTCAGGTATATAGATTTCAAGTGATTCGTCGTGTGGTCCTGTTTCTTGAGTTTTTCGAGATGTGAAAAAAAATTTTTTCACTTGCTCGGCAGCGACTCCATCGGACATTAGGCTGTACGCGGAAGGACACGATTCAAAACAAATAGTTTCCTCTAAACCTGGCATCACTAACTCATAAACTTTATAAACTATATAAATATATTCACGTAATATATCATAATTATTTGATATTTATTCATTTGTTTACTGTATTATTTTACGTTCAATTTAAATCCAATATTTTTATTAATAAATATTTATATTGTTAAGCGTTGTCTATATCTGCGCGAGCGCACTACACATAAACTCCACTATGTATTTTATGTATATACATATGTGTATATGTGTATGTGTAGCAGTGACACTTCCGGATTCTTTATAGTGTTTATTTTTATTTTTTTTTTTTGGCCAAGAGGGCAATAATAAAAAATGGCGAAATCAATCGCAATAGTCACAATTAATAAATAATTCTTCAATATAATTCAATGGAACAATTTTTGGATTATTAATTCTTCCACTCTCGCAGTTAATTGAAAATAAAAGTCATGTAGTATAATTATATATTATACAAAAAATAGTTGATGATAAAAATTTTTGAGAAAGCGCTACTGAAACTTAATACGCATTCCCACAGATGGCGCACCTTGTTCATTATTCAATTTGAACTACAAATTAGTTAAATAAATTAATCTATATTAGATAAAGTGTAAAATATTAATCTTAAAATTTCACCATCATTAACTAAACCTTTTACTATTTATCGTGGTTATTTTTTTGCATCCGTTATAACGAGATAAATTTATAAGTTAACGTCATGATACGATTATTACCTCGATCTCCGCAACTCCGGACGTTTCTTTCTGTTCTGAAAAATAAAAAAATACATATTAATAATGGCAAGTGATCCATGCAAAGTGAGGAAGTACTAATTATGTCTCGAGGGATCACGCAAATGACGCAAAACCGGATATATAGTCTGTTATACAGTTATCTTTCACTACATATAATTAATTAATTATATTCTCCATTATATTTATTTTATAATACATTTTTTTTTTTCTCTTTACTCCATTTATTCTTTCACTGCCCAATCAAGCAAATATGATAAGATCTATATCAGTGGAACAAATATCTGTAACCAGTCTCACTATATATTTATATATTACACAAGAGATTATACCGGAATCGGAAGTATCACATCTCACACGTCAATCATAAAGATTATTTAACTCGATGAGAAATATTAACCTAACTTTCTTGAAAACTCGTTTATATAAATAGAATATATGACACATTATTCATTTCATATCTCATATACAATTATAAATTTATATATGTATGTATATTCATGTACATATACATTGAATAAGATTATTGCAAGAAGAATAAAGAAATGAAGTATAAGAATAAATAGAATGTGTAGAGAGGACCAGTCTTCTCTCTTAATTAGACATAATTCTGTTTCTTAGCAGCTGCTTCATTCGAGGCACGAGCTTCATTGTCAAGAGACTGTATTTGTATATATGTATTCGTGTATGTATATAGTGTCTGGTGGTTTTCTCCAGATCTATACCAACAGTCCCGCTCGCGGATGAGCACGCGCTCACACCGCCCACCGCAAAACACTGCTCGCATATACTCTGCACTTCTTTTGCCTTCTTAATCTTCTTCTTATTTCGCTTTTGTTTTATATTTATTTATTTCTTTTTTCTCATTTTACTTTTACTCCACTCTGCCATTGTCTTTCTTAAATCCTGACCAACACCTACGTATAACAACCACCTACACTGCAGCACACAATATATCCAGACACTCGAGTTGAATGTTCCAACATTGATACTACCATGTTTTTTCGCGATGCTCTTAAGATAACATTCAGAACTTTATATTATATTACCATATTCTTATTCTCTATAAATAAATCCTTGATGACTGGATTTTTTTTTGCTCTTATTCTTTTCATTGTTAATATATAATTATTTATTATCATTTTAAATGGTCGACTGGAGCATTTGAAATCAATATATCTTTTCCTTTTGGTATTTTTCAACAAGACCTGCAACACAAAAATAGTTAATAAATGAAATATATATTTATAATACATATATGTTTGTGAATAATAAATGCTGTGTATTTGAATGTGTTGTTTAGCGAGAACGCAATTTGTTAAAGCGTCGTTTCGCTTTGATTGGTTTCAATCTTCTCAATCTTAATAGACGACAAATGTTAACAGTTGAATCATAGAGAGACTTGACCCTCGCCTCCGGATTGCCACTTTGTTTTATATTATCCACATATAGCTTGTGATTAATACAACTGATGTTTATAATGTCTACATATATTCGTCATAAAGAAGAGCATGTTCAACATATTCATGCACAATACATATATGTACACATAACCTCAAACGTGTGCTTGGACGTGGGTGGCGGTTAGTTAATCCCAGGGCAGTGTAATCGCACCGTTATTATCATCTTTGAGCATAATCGTTGGTAATTTTCTGGTCTACCGAGAAACACATGGATAAATATATATATTTAGTTTGGTATAATGCTATTATATATTCGTAGATATTTTATCATTATATTTTTGTATGATATATATATATATAAATATATGAATAGACTTGTTAATATTCAAAAGAGTTTAAAGCAAGTGACAATGGGAGGATTTTAAATAGAATATGAAAAAATAATAAGAGAAAAAAAATAACACTTGAATATATGTATATGTATGCGGGGTGTGGTTCAAAGCAATATGTCTTGCAGGTGTCCTCCTAGACAGAGAAAAATAGGTAGGGGTTGTGTGTGCTATTCGAACCTGTTGCACGTGGTCCTCTATGGGACCTCCATGGACTGCAGCAATGTATACGGCTTTCAATTCTATACTCTTCCCTTATGTGTGTGTATAGAGATATGTGGAAGTATAAATAGCAGTTAAAAGAGGGAGATCCAATTCAACCCTCGTCTTGACAACCGATCACGTATGAGCAGATGTGGCTCCTTGTTCTTTTTTTTTTTTTCTATCGTTTTTCAACTTGCTTTCTCTTATTCTTCAATAATATCGCTGAACGTTTTGAAAAAGGAGTGATTGGAGACATTTAAGATTATATATAGTTGATTTTAATGATGAAGCGCAGGCACCCGCATAAATATGGAGAAATTTGTGTAAGTAATTTAGGGTATATGAAAATGCAATACAGAAGTATTTTTGTGAGGAAATATTAGTTATTTTTAATTTTTTTTAATTTTAAGTTGACTGAAATGTTGAAATTTCAGTCACGTATCTTGGAATTCATTAAAGTTTTTTATTTCTATGGAGAAAGGAAGAAAAGAAAGAAGTGGGATAAACAAAGAGAAATATAAGATGAGCCTGGGAGGATACTTTCAGCAAAATACAAACCTCTACTATATTTTTGGCTTTGTGACCTGAGCGCAAAAATTGATATTTTCGTAGAATATATATTTTTTTGGGGTAGGCCTTGTGTTGGGTTATTGACTTGTTCGTAGAATTTCCTCTGATGCCTATACATCATTGATAATCGCAGTTATACATGGATTGCTTTGTTCCAAGTAACAAGTACATAATGAGATGGCATATTTACTAGAAAAAAAAAAAAAAATTAGTTCCTTTCTTTTCTGAACTCTACAGAAGAATAGACTGAAGGAATTTTTCTGTAATGCAAATTAAGTTTTTTTTCTTCTTCATATTCGTTGAGTTATTGAATTCCTTAAGATAAATTTCTCGTGACTTACCCATGACTTTTGGAGCTTCAGGAAGTGCAGCGAATATTCCAACGAGAAATATATACATTATATATCCATGACACAATATTTCGTGGGAGAGTGCACAATGCTTATAGATATTGCTTGCACATTAGAAACCTCATCAGTGACGGGTGAAATTTGCACATCAGCGATATCTTTCAGGAATGTGCTTGAAACCATAACATATTGTTCATTCATCTATTTATTCAAGGCCAGATGTCCTTTATTTTCTCTCTTGTTATAATTCTCGATCATTTTTGCTCCACCTCAAACTCCTGTCGAAATATTTAACAAATAATATTATATTTTCTATTCGATAAATAACTATAAATACAAAAATGAATAACAGTAATTTGAGCATTTACTATGTAATTTAAGATGTTACAAATAAGGGCCCCTCTGAACTGCTCAAAGGCCGTAAAACTTTCTTCTGTCGCACCGAATGTATAAACACTTGATGCGTGCAGCGAGACCCTTTAGATGTATATTATATATTTCCAACTTTATATATATAACGACATCAGTCACTATAATGTACATATATGTACAAGTGTGTATATACAGACAGCATATATAAGATTCAAGTATATATGTAATTCTAAGAAATTAATTTACTGACTCGTGTCACGTTCATATATAAATATATGTAAATATATAAAAATTATATACATTTTATTTACTGTTAAAATATTATATCTATTTATATAAAACCACTATAACTAAAATATATTTCTATCATCTTTTTCCATTGCGAGTTTATCTATTATATATCACCTGCCACACCTTTCTTTCACCATTTTTGGAGTTGTGTTCAAACAAGTTTGTTTAATCTGTAAAAGAAAAAAAAATTATTACAAAAAAAATAATTTTAAATATATAAATACAAAAAGTAATTTACTAAATAATATATTACTAATCTGTTACTATACTTTTAGCTTATCGTTTGAGTGATATGTAAAAGGAAACGAAAAAAAAAAATTTTCAAACTCGGTTTGTCTTTCCATAATGGTCCAAAAAGTCTTTTGTGACAAGCTATTATATGTATGTATTCATACATAAATGAATATATATATACAAGAAAATATCTTTTACCACACGATGGACTGTTATTCTTCGTTTCACTCACTTGTAAAACACCGCACACATATGTCGGGGCAGTTTCTCTATGTCTCCGAGTGTATATACCATTTATATCTGTCACCGTGTGGTTCGCTTATATTGACAACATTTTATTTCGTTTATTTTTTTTTTTCATATTTTGTTATTTTTTTTTTTTTCTAAACGTTGAACATTCACGACGCCGCAAATTATAATTGACAGTCATAAATTAATGCACAGTCCCATATAGCTTGATGCCCTCCTGGTGGGTGTTAGTCTTGACGCGCGCCAACAAAAACATGATAATTACCTCTCTCCCTCTATCACTTATTCGCATAACAACTTAATTAATATAATATTAATCGTTACTCGACAATAAAAATGTTGAAAATACTACAGAGAAAAATGATAATTGACAGTTAGCTATTATCGTTACTTAGCAATCGTGAGAAAATAAGTAATAAAAACGAAAAAAAAAAAAAAATTATAAAAATCTCAAGACGGGTTATATATTTTTACAAGAACTACAGAGACGATGAAGATAGATGCATGGGCGCGATGCAGAATTGCATGTATAGTATTTTGTGCAATGATTTGTTGGTGATTTTTGGCACACACTATTCTTGCTCGAAGGGATAGAAACGAGAGAAAGGAGATCGAAAAGAAGCCTATATATACATATATGTACATGTGTATTTATATATATATATATGAAAGAAGAGAAGTTGAAGACACACCTACGCCCTCAAGGCTCAGACCGGGACTGCCATTAATCTCAAGGTTGAAATTTTTATGCCCCCACGAATCGAGATCCAATGGCAATTTTTTACTTATTTTTTTTTTTTTTTTTTTTGTTACTCTGCATAATGCCCGCATTTGAATTTGATCGCAATATACATATCACACCACCATCGCGTGCACACACCATACACATACGCATACCCACCCACACCTCTATTTTGTTATACATATAAATTCAAAAAATTATAAATTCATTAAGTATTTACTATAAATTTATAATTTGTCCGCAATATATAAAATTCCTCATTTGCAAAGAGAGAATATATAATGATTTAATATATATATATACAATTGAAATTCAGGTTCGATTAAAGTTATAGAGATAATGGCGCGTGGATATAGAAATTCAGATATATATATAGGTACGAAACGTGCGTTGTAATCGTATGCAGCACGGGCGCGCCCGAGGCAAGAGTATACCAATGTTCGTTTCTCGTCTCTTCCACGAACAGGTTTTCTCCATTCTCATTCTATAGAGGTATCTTGTTTCTTCCTACATTATTCCACTATTCCTCGTCTTTGTTTCATGAATATATACCGCAGAAAAGATAGGTATATCGGCCTAATTACGCTCGTTGCGTCGTATATATACACAAACTGCTTCGAAGTAAATTCTTCGATAAATCAACAATGTATATAGTTTGATTTATTTAGTGCAACCGTATAAGCATCTTCAATAAAGAATCTTTTTCTCTCATCCTTTATACATAGATATTTATGTATATATATATTTCATTTATGCATTCATATGTATATATCGTTTTGGCTTTTGCATCCTTAACAGTCCATGATCTCGTATTCGATACAATTCTCTCCAACGCACTCACCAGAGTCCATGTATATACACTGTACCTATGTGCATATATAGAAAGGACCACTCCCATATCACATCTCGAATATATATATAAGAGACACTGTATACAGCCAAAGCGAGAGAAAACGATCGTTTATGCAAGCCACGATCGTTCAACTGGAACACCATGAAATGTAACCAAACTCGTCGGCCTCGGTGACGTAAAGGGTCAAGCCACATTTCAAATACTCGTATTATTAATGCCTCTCTCTTTTTTCCTGTTTGTGTTCTTTATTATGTAGTATTTTTTCTTTTTTAATTTTTTATGGTGTCACTATACTTCACCTCAATCATCGTCTATTGGGACAATGTAAATAAAATAACAGTAGACAGTGTGTATATGCACATCAAATTATTTTGATGATGAAGCAGGTACCTGAAATCACAAAAGTTTCATTGGTATACGTTGACAAAGATTATTCATTTGTAATTCTTATGACGCACACATGACCCACCGTGTCATACATGCCAACATATATCTCATCCGGTGCAATAAATATACTTTGATTATATTTATATGTGTGTATATATACATATGTATCCGGGCATTATATAAAAGATTTGCGAGTTCAACGACGTAACTGTCGTCGAAAGATTTATTGATAATTTCCGTTTGGCCATTCGCTAAGATTCGTAATAGAAAGTCAAGTTTATATTCATATGTTGTGATTATTTAAATTTACTTTCTCTAGATTTGTTGGAGAAAAAAAAATAAGAACATGTTGATTTCGATTATTGATCTTGTTATTTATAATAAATTGATGAAGAAAAAAATGTTGGAACGATATTAACATGATGTTTTATTACAACTATCTAGTACAGTTGAATATGGATTTACATCAATATATTAATTCAAGTTTTCGAATCAATTTTTGAGGTGAAATTTGTTTAGTCTTTGAATAAATTCAAAATTATATAATGAAATAAAAATAATTGTTTCTTTTTGTGATTAATAACAGTTAATTAAATTTTTTAATAATTTATATAGTGTTGTAGTAATATGTAAATTTATTTGATTTAGTTCTATTTTTATTAGAACATTTTGTTACGGTTTATTGGAGTATTAACGCTATCATTACTATTCCTACTAGTACCTGATGATGTTCCAACAGATTGTGGCAAATTCCTCACATTGGGAATACGAAATATACCAACGTCTGGAGTAATAGGTGGAGTTTCAATACCATTTCTTACATGATTACCTGGTATTGAATTCATTGAATCATCAGTTTGATATCCCTCTTGACAATTATTCATATTGAATCTGCAAAATGAACATAAAGTTTCAGATACAATTCCGAAATTGTTAAATTGCTTAAAATAAAAATAAATATTGATTTAATATTTATCTACCTAGCTGATCGTCCATTGTTTATCATTGGACCTCTCATCAGTTGACTCGATCGATTGATATTGTTTCTTATTTGGTTATTATTTGATTGGCAATCATTTGCAAAATAACTACGTGGAAAATTAACATAACCCTGGGTATGTTGAATAGGTGTAACTTTTTGAGTTGGCTGACATTGTAATGGAGATTCTTGCAAACGTTTATATGCTTTTGTTAAATCATCATAATGTTTTCTCAATTTCCAATAAGCCGTCTTCATTCCATTGTATTTTTTCTCCTACAATATATAAAAAAAAATCAAATTTTTATTTTTATCGACATTATTTAATATTAAATATGGATGTATAAATAATATTATACTTACAATTTCTTCGAAACGACGCATAGTAATCATCATTTCAGCATGTTGGAATTTATATGTAAATAAAAATTGATCTAAAAGCTCGGGGGCAGGTATAAAAAGTGACGCTACACCATCAGGTAGAGGTTGTGTTAGTGGTAATGACTCAACTTGTGTTTTACACTCAAAGCATTGTTTATCTGTACAAACAAAAAAATTCATAATTATTGCTATATAATATACGATAATACAGTAGAAATAGCCTTGGTTAGTTTGTATTTATTGCACATACCGCTACTGAGACACTTGTGGCAAAAAATATGTCCACATTGTGTTAGAGAAAATGGCGGATTGGACGATTTTAATGGTTCATAACATTTATTGCAACGGAGAAAATTCATAATGTATTATTTAGTGTAACAATCAACAATTAGATTCTGCGTATTACGTTCTCCTGTTTCACACAAATCGCTTGATGTAATGATAAATAAATAAGTATCATAGACAAGATATGCGAAATAAAAATGTCAGTGTGCCACTGTATAAATTCAATATGGCGACTTAACGGTTAAATTCAAATTGTTCTATAATCATATAATATAAAATACGTGCTATTTTATAAATCATTTCTTGAAATTCAAACAGACCTATTACAGAAAAATATTTACAAATCCTCATAAATGATTTGTTCTTTTTGTATAAAAAATATTCAACATGATAAATACACAAGAAATAGTAATGAAAATAATTAATTATTAACCTTAAAGTGATGTATCATTGATCAACTAAAAATTTCTATTTATATTATATATTATACTATATATATTATACATTAATTATATCAACTATAAAATCATTAATAAAATAATAATTAATGAAAATTAGTTACAATTTAATAATATAAATAAATTAATAAAAATACACAAGTACATATGCTATTAATAATACATAATATAATAGAATTTATTCATGCTGGATATAAAAAATTTTATCATCTTAGAAAATAGTTGTTTGTATTTTTCTCCAACTGTTTTCTTCCAGCAAACTATATTTCCATAGTCTTGAGTTTACGCTTTTGAACTCAACCAAGAGAATATATATACATTCATTATCCTCTTGAAATATATTTTGCCTTGAGATTATATGTATAGGTACTCTTCGCGTTCATACTTCAGATCTGTGGCGACGAATGAAGTATGTTTACAATGCACTTCGGTTGCCCACAGCATTTCAAACTTGCTCTATACCTGGTCAGTTACTTATATTTTTTTTTTCCATTGTATATATTTTTGCTGTTTGATTATACGAAGAATTTACTGGCAGGATATCCTCAATTTTAATCACATCAATAGCTCGAGTTCGAGAGTTTATGTATCTATATAAATATAAATATAAATACATGTATGTATTTATAAAGATTAGATAAAGGTGTGCAGGTGCGAGCAATCCATAATACCAAGATTATATTCAGAATGCATATCTGCCTGTATCAATATTATTAAATAATGGTTATCTTTATATTTATTCTGAGCTGCACATACAAGACATGAGTTTGCTCTAATATATCTCATTCTGCCTTATCTTTCTGTATTTTTTTTTCATTTTTATTTCTTCACTATCTCCAAATTTTTCATTAAATATATATACTCAAAAATGATTCATATATTTATTCCGAGAATACAAACTATAAAAAGAGAAAAAGGGACTATCGTTAATGAAAAAAAAAAAAAAATAAAAGTTTAAAGTATTTCAACATACAAATGAAAAAAAAAAATATTTGTTACGTGTGTAGCTGATTTAATTTTTTCAGACTTAATATATTTCTCTCTGTTCCATCAAAAACGATTTTTCATATGCTTTATTTCGTGTTCTCTCGTGTACGCATGACCGATCATGACTCGTGTGTGCACATTGACGCCGCTCGCGACTGAGATAAACCGGCTTGTCGTCAACTTATACGACCACCATCGTATAATAATCTCATTTCACATCTTTCTTACAAGTTGTCTCGAAAACAACAACGACGATGCGCTTTCCATCCTCACGAAACTTTTATATATGTAACCGTTGATTTAGTAATGCCGTTATTATCACCAAAAGACAACTTAATCTCTGCATCACGGCTGCAATACCTGAAATATAAATAAATAAAAAATTATATACACATATATACATATACATATATACACACATAAATAAATACATTATTACAACACAATATATTGTAATGAAGAATATTTATTTTTGTTATTTATATAAACGTAAAATGAAAAAGATCTCACAGAGAGAAACTTGATTGGTCATTGGAGTAAAATCTCTTTTGCATAAGCCAACGAGTGAATCAGCATTTTTCAAAACGACCCCACGTGGTTGCTTTTATCCTTTCAAAACATCAGGGGGCATATATATACAAGACGATCATCGTGATATGGTAACCATCACGTAAAGTGTATAGTCTTGTAAAAAGACAAGAGTCAAAATACATTTCATGACAAAACACGTGCGTTGTTTTGGGGTTTAGCTTATATATATGTATATATGTATGTATATATATATATATATATATATACAGAACATATTAAAGACCTTTTGGCATTGCCTAAAATATGAGAGAAAGAATATAAGAGAAGTATTATGGATATGGCGCCCCCTTGGTCAAGTCCCAAAAAGGTCCCCAGAGAATTGGGCATCCTCTGCATTATGCATGACGTACGTTTCGGTCTCTTGAGAAGCACCACAGCTCGTTTTCGACGATCGTTAAAAATCGTATGGAACACTTTATACCTCTTGCTCCCGGGCGAAATATACTCTGATGCAAGGAATACATAAAGGAACGAAGAAAGAGCTGAGTGGTCTGGTGGACATGAGAAGGACAATAATAATGCTCGCTCGTGCTCAAAAAGGCTTTCGGCTTTCGTCCGGTACTCCCTTTTCTTCGTATCATTGTTATTATCATTCCCTAATGGCACAAGTCGGTAACGTTCACTCGCTCTCAAAACCGGACTCATTCTCTTCTTGTTCAAATGCTCGTTTGTCTCACTCACATTTCATTTTATTTCATTTTTATTTTCTTCACGTGTCCGTACAACACTTTGTACTCCTACGCTCACCTACTGCTCATTACTATATGTATATTTATAGTTTGAAACACCCATGAGTATATATAATTCTTGATGTGAAAGTTTGTGCCACTGTTCTTATCTTTAGCGTTGATTGGAGCGGGCACAAGTCAACTGTCGGATATATAATATTATAATACTGAACACCTTTGTGTGGTAATGCGAGATCCTAAAAAGAAAAAAGTATATTTAAATAAATATAAATAAGTGAAAATATAATGAAGAAATAAATTTTTTATAATATATAAAGTGACTGCTAATTATCATAGTAGCTAGTATGTATATAATTATCATATATTAGCGCGGAAAAATAATAAGATTTTAAGCTTAGCCAGATTGTAAATAAGTAATTTAACAACTATACATATTTATTCATCCATATATATAAAAAATTAATATTTTAAATAAATGGATGTATGTCAAGATCTCAATATAACTTTGTGAAGCAGTTGTGCGCTTAAATAAGATTACAAGTTTCACGAATAGAATCAGCAAGTAGAGATATATAGAACCGGTTCAATTACAATACACTCAGATAATTCTATAATACATAGATATATACTGCATATATGTATATACGTACTGACCGTCGTCATCGTCATCAACAAAGTGCGCGTGTTGTGCATTCAACATTGTGGCGAACAGAAATCGTACACCATCTTGCATTGATACATATATAGGATTGTGGCACTTACATACGTATAGTCAAGGAAGAAATCTAAAAGTAAAGATGAAGAAAAAAATATAAATATTACATTGCAAACTGGTTCGCCAATCGATCGTGCGTGAAACGTCTCATATACATATACACACGTATATGCAGCCCTCTCGCTTCTGTCACAAATTATTACGCAAGCTCATGTTTCAATATATTCTAAAATAATAATATTATAAATATTTTATTGAACGTATAAAACATATTGAAAAATAAATTACTTCATTATTTTTTTTTTATATATTAAATTATTATAAATTCTTTCTAGAGAATCGATCAAAAGCGCAAATATGAGACAGATATTTTTTGGATTAATCATCCAGAGCATGTGTAACATATCCACGTTTTATGAAAACCGATCATATACAAAAGTGCTCATTGTGTTGGAGCAAGAATGAAAGAGAGTAAAAAGATTGGTCGAAAAAACTTGAAATGAAATGAAACAAAAAGAGAGAAAGTGCATTTGTATATATGGCGCACCCATGACTGAACTTGATTGTAACCAAAACCAGCAACATATCTAACACAGCACTCCAACAAACCCAATCTCTCCGCATTGTACATGGATTATATATACACACACCAAACCTATTGTTTATCCTGAAGCATTTTGGCATCAAATTTATGCAGGATTTTTTTTCAAGTGTATATATGTTTCTTGGTTATGTTTCGCCAAACCTCTTCAACCTCATACCATTCGCATATATGTATAAACAGAGTCCATTAGCGTCTGTGTATTATATATACACTCTGTAACAAATATAAAATATACATATAAACTTATAAATATACACACACCTTGATACATAATAAATATACATGTATGTACATACATTATTTCTCCAAGAATTGACATAAAGATATGGATTTATGCCAAGTTCCACTCAAGCCTATAAATGTTGAAGAAAAAAAATTTTAACTTTCATCTCCATGTGGCTTTTTAAAGATAAAAGAAAGAAAAAATCCATCATATTATATACAGCAGCTATGTGTGTATTTTTCCTAATATATCATGTCGGTTTCCAGTCTATGTTTACCTGCATAACAAAAATTAATGCATTCATATAGAAGATATTATTATAAGTAAATTATGAATTCATATAATTGAAAGTTAAAATTATGTGTATATACAAACCAGAAAGTTTATTACGTGAGTTGCACACGCCAATTCATATTATATTATACTCCAGTGAAAAAGACATAGCCGCAGATTCTCAGATGACAGTACTTATGTATATATATATAAAGCTGCATGACTTTGTATAAAGAATTGTATGTATACGGTGAATATAAGGTGGAGAACAGATGTGTCCCGTGCCACAAAGTTTATGGATGTGCGGGGGCAGTAGAATCCGACAGTCACGTTCAAGATATGTATTGCGATAGTAAAACTCGCAACTCCTCGGTTCTTCCTTCTTTGCTTTAAACCATCAAGCACATATATGTATATACAATATTTTATATGTATAAGTAAGAATATATTCAGTGATGTTACATTTTACATGGTCAAGACATCAGTAAAGTCCAGCATCTTTAGTTTTAAGAGTACCAGTTTCACAATGGACATAATTTACTCTTGCAATATCACTTATACGCCCTGTGTATAACCTCAAAACCTCATTTTTATATTTATTATTTTTTTGTCTTTTTAGCTCGTCCATCACTTGATTTATACATGTTCATTGTAAACTGTATATAATTTATAAACAAAGAGAATATATGTAGCGATTTCGGTTGATATATTCACATTTATTAACCAGGTACGTAGAAAAACGTTGTTTTAATTTATTCCAAGATATTTTGTTCTCAAGAATAATATATATCAAGACGTAGAGATACATGTATAATATATTATATAAAGAGTGATTTATATTTCATACTTTATTGTATCATTTCAGTATTTAATGGACGTGTGGGCTTTGACCGGAACCGCCTGACGATAAGAATATATATATATCTCAGCATTGTGTCAGATAAGATCGTTGTCCTGTGTGTGCTGCACTCTCGATTAGCATCTAATTACCAACTGCAATGCACTATTTTCTCCATGTATGTATATATGGATATATGTATACACATAGGGGAGCTTATTTACTTATGTCAAATTGAGTCAAGTTTATATCCAGATAAATAGTCATCAAGACATTCTGCAAATAGTCGTGGATAAAATTTACTTGAAAATTAAAAATTGTGTTTCATTATTTATATTTATTATATATCTTTATTATTATTATATATCTTTGAAGCTCCTGTCGAGTATATCAGGATAGATGGACCACCCTTTTATAAGCGCACGTGACATATCAAATTTACTCACGTTTACATCGACAGATTCATGCTAAAGTAAGATAGCTCAACGTGTGTATACTGCGTGTATACGCATATATATGTACATATTGGTACCGTATACCAACATACATATATATACACACGGTATTGGCGCAGTTGATTAAATTTCACAAATTAGTCGAGCGGATCCAACTGCCGTTGAGTCTCGTGTTACCAGTTCTCACTCGCACTATATTCTTTTATCTCTCTTATTTTACTTCTTTGAGCACTGTCGAACACAGCTACCTCAATGGATCACATTACCCCACAAAATCTTTTATTTATCCATATGTATATGTATATATTTTATATACCTATTTACTTTTAAAAATCTTGTTGCTTCTAATTCGCATTTATATACGTTGAGTCCAAACAGTATATTTATATGCTTGTTGGGATTGAATCTTATGCTTCAATAATGTATACAAAATACTCAAGATTATTTGCTTCTGGTTGCTGTTGAATTCATTCTGGGCCTCACAAATATATACTTCAAATTTCGGCCCTCAAAACCCGGTCAAAATTATATATACACATGAAAAATATGTGATAATCATTGATGTAGCAAAGTTGATGACTCATCGTTGGTTATTTTTATTAGTTCAACACAAAAGCGAAGGCCATCTATCTCCAACTAATTTCCGTATATTCCCCCGTGTGGGTTTATATGAAAATTAAAAAAAAAGATTTTTTTTTTGAGCTACTCAAGTTGTTTATTACTTTTTTTTTTCTCCTCTTCATTTCTAATTTAAAAATTCTAGTTATATGTACAAAATTTTTTTTATGGTGATGATAAATTCTCAAAGTATAGGTGCGGTATTTATATGTGTGTATATGTGTGTGTGTTTACAGCATGTCAAAAGCAATATTCAATGAGATTTGACAGAGAGATGCTTTGTCTGATGATGCCGAGAGTGCCATTAGCACACCATACCTAATCATCAAAAAACCCTCTCTCTTATACATAGTGTTGCCTCCAACACCTTTTGATATTATACTACGATAGAGTTTAGACTTTAAACTATCCATGAATTTTCCTCTCCACTTTTATTCATTTATTTATTTTTAATAAATTCTTTCTCTGCATCCTTCTGCGTAAAATGTAGCGAGCAATTATGCACATTCAGCTTTTATTTTATATCTAAACAACAAAAAATGTTGTGTAGAGAATAAAGAAAAATCATTACGACCATTCTTGCTTGTATCTTGGAAATATATATATATATATATATATATATATATATATATATATATATTGTGCGTTGTTGGTGATGCAAAAAATATTGCGTCGTGTCGCAGGTCCAGGCATTCATGGAGTTGGTTTTACGGTATATAACACGTGTGCAGCAGTCTGTGGCGAAAAATATATATTCTAGGAGGTCGTTTTCTTCTGACGTAGTATATAATATAATTTTATATCTATATATAGATGCATGTATGTTGCATTTGGTTGCTCATTCCATTATCAGCTTTCTTCATCATCGGTACATATATACTTATTTCCACGTTACCGTTAAATGTTATCGAAACTGATGATGTCCAAAGGCAGCCTCGCAGGTAGGTAGGTGGGTATATGTATTGGCTCTTACCATTCAATAATATTCTTATCTGAATGGCTCATCGTCCCGCAAAAGGGACGACTCTTGGCTTTGACATTGTACGGTGGTTGATGTTGGCCTCATTTGAAAAAGAGCTGCAGAAAAAAAAAGCCATGTGAAAAAATGAATGTCAAAAAAATGCCAGAGAAGAAAAAAACTTAGTATAACACTGGGAACGCATTATATAATGACGCAAGCAAAGTAGGATGATACCGGATGAGGCATAGGATGCGTAAGATACATCATGAGTACATATATGTGGCCATATGTATTGTATTTAGTTGGAGATATATATTATATACAGCACAACAATGCCGGATGACTGAATGAATGCGGGTGAAAGCAAAAAAAAAATTTACACGCGTGAATAATTAATCAAATATAATAAAATGACAAATTAAAATTTAGCTACCGATGATAAATATAAATAAGCAAGAAAAAAATACAATAAAAATAGAGATATATTCTCTTCACATATTTATACTAATGGACAAAGTGTGAATTTTAATTTAATTTTTGAACCATCCGGTCACGTTTTGCGGAACGTCTCGAGACATTATAAACACTCGCATTCTTTCTGATGTTTTAACCTTGAAAATACGAGGGGACGCGTATATACCGTCATAACACCAAGATTGGCGCCTTCTTTTACGATTCCTCTCGTCGTTGTTGCTTTCTCTGTATACATACACACTATGTATATCTATATATGTACGTCGCCGTACACAGAACAAGCATATTGCCATTTGCTCCAAAGGTTTGTACTGCCCAAGCTCTCAGATTTCAAATAAAACCAAAACTTGGCATCTCTGCACAATTTATATTTCTTCCACTCTCGACTAACTAAAAAATAAATAAATCAAATAAATATCATACTACACTATACATGTATAGAATTTAATAAAAAAAATATAATAATTATATATAAATGGTTGAATTTGTTAAATATTGAATAACTTTTAGTGTATATACACACCTCAATACATTTCTTCAATGTGATCCACCCACTTTTTTTCTTTTTCATAATATATCCTTGCTGACGCGTGAAAAACTCTGGTCCATATTTTAGGATTAGTGATCAGTGTGGTGTAAGAGGGCTGCTCCTTTTCACTTTGAAATGTACGTGTCTATTCTCTACCCTCATATATAATATTGAAAGCAACTGGCGTAAAATATCTATACATAAAAAAACATCTATACAAATATATTATACTTATTATATAAATAATAATACGAGAATAAAAATAAGTGCTAATAGGGCAGAAATTTGTTGGTCAAGCTTTTTTCTTCAAGGGTATAGATCATCAACATAATATATAATATGTATATTATATTTGTGTATATATTTATATATTACATACGGATATATATATGTAATTTCTGATGTATCTTGAATAATTAATTCAACGAAGCCAAAAATAAACTAGCATTCTTGAGATTTAAGATTAAAAAAAAACCGTAAACTCTACAGGGGAGCTCTTGTTGCAGGATAAAAGTACTTCAATCTTATCCAGTTATATATATACACACATATATTTTATGAATAAGATAAACTTATGGATATAAAGTATAAACTGGCTGTGCGCGTAGTTTTTATGTATTCAAACTGCTTTACACGAATTTTTAACATAGAAAAAAAATTATTTAATCAGACATTTATACGTGACAGAACTATTGAAAAAGATCACGAATATATAAATGCACATATATATAATAAATATTTTTATATACAATAAAAAAAAAATGTTTATGATTTATATATAATACTGCATATATTTGTATATATTTCTCTGAATATTATATACAAAAACGAGGTGTAAAAACAAGTATGTACATACGCGCAGACGATGAGCGCGTGCGAGTTTTAAGTATCTCGTTGGACCGGACCGCAAGCGCGCGCAATAATCGCATGGGGTCCATGTGAAAGACGAAGATTAAAGTGAAAGAAATGCGATAGTAATATTATAAACATTTATATAAATATATATAATATATATATGCAGTCAGTGAGGACGAGTCAGTTAAAACGTAAAGCATTATCCGACGCAAAAGAGACGGGAGAAGTGGCTACTCCTCTCGCAATACTTTGTCTTCCGTATATATATAAACTCGTCCTCAACCAAAGATGGTCACGAACGCGTTGGAACTGGCGAACGCGCTCCAGCAGAGATTGATAAAGATAATGACCCTGTAGACTCTCCTTTTCTCTCTTATTACTCATACTCCATCTCACTTATATATATATACTCGTGATGGCCCGAGAGATGTAACGGTAGAAACAAAAGTGCTCTCGCGCCATCTTATTTCCAACGTGGAAGAACGACACGGTCACTTCAATGAAACAAAAAAAAAAAAATAACTAATATAAGATACGATGATACGGGAAAAGATGATTCGAAAGTGCACTCAACATTTAACTCCAGCTATATAAATGCGTTGTATATAAAGGAAAAAACTGTCAGAGGTATGTGACACTGTCGTTCTTATGATTATTGTTGTGGAACGTGGTATTACGCGACCTCTTGAGTACAATAATTCTTCTATGGAATTTAGTTAACATCGATTGAATGCCGGGTACAAAGCTTATAAATACAGGACAAGTGTCTCATAAGCTCTTTTATAACTTAAATACTTTCTTTATCTTTGTTCCTCTATATATATTGTACAAAGTCATCATCTCAAATTTCTCAATAACTCTCTACCATATGAAGTATCACACAAATTCCAAAATATATATAATACGCACATCCTTTGAAAGCATATTGCTATTAAAGTCTCAGACAGAATATAATAATCCTCAAGGAAAAACCATACTGTATTACCTAAAAGCCGTTTAGCAAAACCGGTATTTAGACTTTTTGTCCATTTGATATGTATTGTATATCTGAATATAAACTTTTCGAAATGTTTATAAATAATTGATACTCTATCAAAATGTATTCTTGTTTTTAAAACGTAGATTTACGCTTTGATTATTTATCTATAATTATATTATATCGTCAGTATATTGGTGAACGATATAACGGCGTTTTTGTGCAATAGTAAAAGAGAAAATAAATATATATAAAAAAATATTTTATGTATATATGTACGAACAAGAGTGCCAGCGCACTTTTGCTCTACTGTCATCGTGTATCGACATTAATATTAATTTTCTTGTCTGAGCTGCTCTGCTGCGAATGCTGACTCACCAT
Source organism: Microctonus aethiopoides (assembly GCA_030347275.1). Classification (NCBI taxonomy): domain Eukaryota; kingdom Metazoa; phylum Arthropoda; class Insecta; order Hymenoptera; family Braconidae; genus Microctonus; species Microctonus aethiopoides. The sequence continues at coordinate 20,463,111 of JAQQBS010000002.1, forward strand.
CTCGCGAAGGAACATGGTCAGTTCTCTTTCTATTCTCTTTTCTGCTTTGATTGCTCACAAACACAAAGGTTATATATACATATATACTTTATGTATGTATATGTATATAAATTGTTCAGTGTTTGTCGATAGAGCGCGCGCGCTTCTGATTTATTTGCAGCCACATCTTGAATCTCGATCGTTCTTCAATATATCCCTTTTCTTTTTGTCGTCATTTTACAATGTACATCATTGGCTTATTTATTTTTACTTTTTGTACGTTTTCTGAAATGGAAAAAAATTATTAGGTTAGTGTTTTTATATGGAGAGACAATTTAAGGCTTGTATTAGAGTATATAATATTGTATAAATTTAATTGTAAATTAGTGAATGAAATTTATGAGTAAAAAAAAAATAATAAAGTATATACAGTTGAAATACGATTAGATTGGAAATGTATATAAACTTGTGTCGGCAAGTTGTTGGTACATGAAGCTACCATAATGATTATGCAGTTTGTTGTTTGTGAATTTATTTATTTTTTTTCGTCGCAAATGCACTCGCATGCACGAATATGTATGTATAGGTAGTATAATATATATTTTAAAAAAATGAAACGACAAAAAAAAGTCATCTTGTTGGACCATAGACGGTTCGAGACTTTCAGGGTCCAGTTCACGAGGTAGGCACGAGCCTTTTATGGCTGCATAAAAGGGGTTGCGCGCGAGAGGGTTTCTTAGAAAATCTCCAGAGCTGCAGCATCAACGCGCGCGAGCACGAGCGTCTTGACATTGCGCATTTCTTTGCTTCTTCTCTCGTCGATCGACCGAAGATGGTGGATATATATACTGCGTATATACAGTATATATAGAGGGAGAGGAAGTTGAATCGACCGGTTCAGCACTTGGAGACAGAGGATCCAAGTGGAACTTGTAAGTTGAGGAATAAAAAAAATAAATAAAAAACAAAAACCAATGAAATACCATGCGTGAATATTTGAAGATTTTTCATCGTAATTATTAATTAATGATTTAAATAGATGTAAATTGTTAAATCTATTGCGTGTGCATGATGTGCATTTTCATGTCATTCATGAGAAGAACAAAAAAAAAAAATTCCAAAGAAACAATTGAAAATAGAAATGGGCCAACATCAGTTTACTCTGTCTACAAATCAACCAAAAACTTTTATCTTGAAAACTTTGAATAAAAAAAATTTTCGTTTCGATTCAATCTCGACGGGGCCAACCCTTGGCATCTATACATATATACATTTACACATTGAAAAGAAAGGAGAAATATAATGAGCGTCCAGGAAGCTAGCGGCGGTGAAATAAAGTCAAAAGCACCGCCCGAGGCACCAAATTACGCGGAAGGGTCGGACGAACGCTCATCGAGGGGCACAATAACGGGCGAGAATAGCAACATCACCGTTGGCGATTCTTGCGGGGTAAGGGAACTCATCTTATATTTCTTTATCTTCCAATTCTCATCATCAAAATTATTAAAAAAAAAAAACGAAAAGAAAAAACAAATTCTCTGGCAAAAGCCCCCAAAAGTCATAAACATATCCCAAAACATTTGGCACTTTTTTACATCAATTTTTTTCTTGTCTCTTTCATCGCCCACATGAACATTAATCAGTTTCCGTGGGACTGTACAGTTCTTCAAGTACACTTTATATACATATATACATTCATACACACACATGGTCACGTGAACACGGTAAGTAGGTTGGCAGGCCGTAGGGTGCGGGCCCCTTAACGGGGGCAAGACGGAATAGACACCGTTTCTCTTATGTTTATTATTGCTTTAAACGTGTGTGCATGTGAAACTCAAAAGTTTCCCACAGGCATGAATAATACCATAGAATATATATATATATATATCTATACATATTCACATACATAAACAGCCCAGTATAACAAGAGACCCAGGGAGTTCGCAGGGGAGTCATCGTCATCGTGTGTGCTTAATAATAGCAACCCCTAATGCGCCGCGTGGCCACTGCACGTGAGACCCAAAGTTAAAATTCACTCAGACACAAACATATATATGTGCATATGTATATATGTAGAAACATTTACACAACCTACCCCGTTATTTCTTTTTTCACTTGAAGACATATTTCTTTTTTTTTTTTTTTTTCCTTCAACACCAGGTGTATATTTAATTATACACATCGTAACATTTGCGTTGGGATTTATGCTCATGCATTATTATTAATGTTTCTAATAAGTGATATAGATGTTTATCTTTATCTGTAAATTTTTTATTATCTATATTTTTTTTTTAAATAAACTTCAACGCACAAATTGTACATCTATATAATTATATACAAATGCTAGCTGTTGAGTTGAAGGTCTGACGAAACGTCACGCCACGTTACACAAATTTATATCTCTCAATGTTATATACGTATTTATATTTGTAGCAGACCAACATTAATTTCCCACGGTACCCACACGACATATATCCGATATTATTTCATGTATGCATCGAGAGGGGAATATTGTGTGCCCCTCTTTCGCGTGTATGACACGTGGCGATATCAGCCCTAATTTCCTCTTTATTTAATCGTATATATGTATATGACCCCACTGAAATTCTGCACACGAAGGGCACTTCCTTTCTTTTTTTATCATCGTGCACTTTTAGCCGTGGTATAAGTAAGAGAGTCATTGAAAAAATTGCGCACATAACCAATACATTTATTATGCGGGTACCAATTGACTTTATATTTAATAATAATATCATTCGTTAATTCAAAATATTCCTTTGTGTCCTGCCGCTAAATTAATTTTTCTATTTAATCGTGTAAATAAATCATCAAGCAATTTATTAACTTTATCTTCATTTTATTATTTTATAAGATAAAAACGAAGCTAATTGTATAGTGTACCCCATAAGCCTCGTTCTTCATGTTGATGATTGGTAGCTGTCAAACAAAAAGGCAGTAGGTTGAAGGTATTACGGATTTTATACTCAAGCACAGCAACTCACTGATGCTTCCATCAGGCCAAAGTAAATGTGAAAAGAATTACGGTAAACAGTGTATACATGTATATATAAACATTTACAACGAAAGAGATTTAATATACGAGAGTGTATGTAATGTTTCTCCGCTTCAAGGCACGTAGTATAAACGTGTAGCAGAAGCAGGAGGAGAAGAAGAAGAAGAAGAAGAAGATGAGACGATGAAGATGAAGAGGAAATGTCGTGCCGCCAATGCGCAACCAACCGATGGATGAGCCCCCATCTATTCGCGCGGGTAATAGCTTCGACAAACATTATTTATTCACTACCATGAGATCCTCGCGGCTAGTAGAGGGCCATAAGGCGAAGTAATGACTGGTTGAGGTGATACTCCAACACGGAAGACGCTTGTTTGGAATTTTTGAAAGACCCGGTTGGACACTTGTTGCTTGTATACGCCTGAGAATAAATATATAACAAGGAGAAACATTGATAATGAGGGAAGAGAAGTAATAAAATGTGAGAGAGAAAGACATCTTTGAAAGAATGTCGATAAATATAAATTCATTTAAGCTGCGGGAGAATTCGGTTTGAAGAATATTGCCTGAGGCGCCCCCGCTTGATTATGTATCCACTTTTTCAAGCTATGTGTATGAATTTTGGTTCAACCAACACCATCTATCCCATTATCCACAATAAATTTCGATGAATCGCACCAATTTCACTGGCATCCGGAACGTTTAAATGTCCATTTTTCTATTTCGGCCCCCGCAAATATATTATAAGTTTTATGAAGATAATCGTTTGATGCTATACATGGGCTTTCGTGAATTCTTTTCTAATAACAAAAAATGTTATTTTTTTTTCTATTTTGAATTTTAGTCAATGGACAACGAATGATGGCGTGCACGAAACACCCATTTATACTCTCTAAAAATTGGCAAAAATGTATATACATGCCTAAAGGAATATACTGTGGTGCGTTCCTAAAATACCATAGACTTGAGTAGTGTTTGGCACGCGATGAAACAATTTTTTCTTAGAAAAAATATTTGAATCAGAGTTGTGATTATATATTCGCAATTATATCCTTGTATAAACATTTTTGTCTTCAATTGAATATTTATCCATGTTTGATATTGTTTCAGGCTCATATGACAACTGCACAACAGCACGCACAAAATTATCTAACTCAACGAAAGATCTTTGATTTGTTCAATTTTCTAATTGGACATTTGCTAGTTGACGAGCCAGACGATCCTATTGAGTATCTCGGATATCTTTTGGACAAGTGTATGCTCTTCAAGTCAGGCTTGGGTGAACCACCACTGCTTTTTACTATCAGGTAAAAAATTCCATTATATATCCACCCAGCCCCTGCAAATAGAAAAGTTTGTTATAATTGTACAGTTCATTACACTCATTAAGTTAATTTATTATTCTTTTTTTTTTTCTTACCCTCATTATTCCACTATATTTCCTTTTGTTTACCGCTATTTTACTCCCTCTCATTCAAACGTTGATTGACATATAAATACAGACGCAAACTTTGTCAACGCCCAGTTGGATAATTTCATTTTGCGGTTTTTACGAAAAAGATGAGCAGGGCAAATTTCACTGGGCTCGTGACAAACGGGAATTGAAGAAAATTACTGTATAAAAATAAAACAAAAAATAAAAAAAAATCCTATAGCCGGTATATAAAACAGTCACGGCTTGAGTGGGCGGTGAAATTCAATAATTTGAGACTTGGTCGCGCAGTTGTTTTATCTCGCTGCGCGTACTTTGATTTGCTTGTATCCGCACGTGCATCCAACTATACGACGACGATGGCTATAAACAGAATATATACATTCAATATAAATATATCTAAATAAAAAAACAATACATGCAAGCTTCTAATATTAAAATTATCATCAATTCCTATTTTTAGATCTACGCATTCATTGAACAATTTATCGAACCGGAAACATTATCAATTTTATTATCAATAAAAATTATATATTATATATAGCAAAAGATTTTTATAATACAACCTACATCGACTGTGTTCCATAAAGTATAAATTAACTTTTGTTCATGTCCATGACTCGTTCTTATACATTTCTTCCAACTCTCGCCACCTATAATCAGAGAGAGGACCCGCCAACAAATTGTCTCTGGGTTCTTGAGTCCAATGTGGCTCCGTTACACCTCCTCATTCTTCTTTTAGCGATGCCACATCATATCCCTACCATCAGGACACCGTTTATATAAACGAATACCGAAACCTTCCGTACAGCACCCACAGATTCCATTCTCCTAAAAGTATTCATGTATATAAATATAAAAATATAATGATCGTTTCGCTAATGCAACTGCATCACGAATGGAACACGACTCACTGAATATGCTTCTAAATTTATGATAGCTTCATCATTATAGAACAAGTTGAATCTAATGATCACACTACTAATCTTCTTCCACACATATAAACAAATAAAATTCTCCTATATCATTATGATTTTATTTATTTATTATTATTTGTATCATCTCTATATTATTTATTTTTGTTATCTAGACATATTGAGAGCATGTTTCAAAGCTTGGATCCTTCAGGTGTTGGCAAAATAACCTTGGAGCAATATAAAATAGGCATGAAAACTCTTGGGATTCACAATTACAATCAACAGCCAGTCGAGTGTGCACCAGGTCATGTGGACAAGGAGACCTTTGAAGTGGAAGCGTAAGCTGATATCATTTTATTATTTTATATTTAATAATATACTGAATTTAGATATCTGATGTAGATCATTTTTAAATATTCATATGTGCATATGAGTATTATATACATAAATAAATAAAATATCTTTCGGTTAGGGTATGTAATATATGTCAGATGGAATATTGTTGACGTATGTATATTGTATATGTATATATATAATGTTTATCATTGAGACTCATCCTGGGAATTGCATGCGAGTGCGATCAAGACGACGTGATGTTGAGTCCACCGAGAAATGCTAATTGATTGAATTATCCTGTGTGCACGGCTTGTACTACACTAACTTCTCATGGAGACTATAATGTTCTCAGGCTTTTTCCCAATCAGACTTGTGCGCTCATACCGGGACAGATTTTTGCCAAGGGCTTCTTGATAATATTTTTTTTTTGCGTTTATTTCGTTCATTAGAATATATATATGTATATATATTTCATGTATATATATTATATATGTATACTCAAGTTTCTCTATACATTTATTTCATTATCATGACGTTTCTTTTTCTCACCACGTTTGCGTGGGATTATTTTGCACCATGAATTAGTTCCAGAGAGCAATAAATATATTTTGCTTCAATTTTCAAGTTGACTGATCATCCATAATGTGCATGAAAATTCAATGTAAACTAAAAATAGTATTCCAAGTTCACACGGTCTTTTTGTATATAATACAAATTGGAGCAAAAATATAAAAATAAAAATAAAACAGAAATATATATATTTTAGTGTTTTATATCACTGCATAAATATTTTTTTGCACAGTGCAAATTTATTCTTGAGGCAATGTTCATCCCCCATGCGTGTCTGCCCTTGAAATTAGGTCTCGCTTACATATCGTATGTGCTCATAAAATTTTCTGTGTATGCTAGAAGGCAACTTTACGGTATATATATAAGAGAATTTTTTCGTAATTGTAAGTATTACCCTGATAAGTGGCTGTATGCTGCCGCAAGGGAAAGATCTTTCTCTACATACTCTCTTTCTTTCTCTTTACATAATGTATATGTATATATATTGATGTAGCATACATACATATATACGCCAGTCAAGGGCAGACACGTGGCCTGCGGCATTAACCAAGCGCGTATATTATGCACAGAGTTTTGCCGCGCACAAATTTGTATATATCCATAATCACCCTATTGCTCTGTTCTCCTTTTCCCTTTTTTTATATTTCATTATTTCAATGGCAAATCATCCTTCAAACAAAAATGCACGATACTTGCGTGCTCAATTTATTTATATTTTCGCATAATTTTTCATTGTTATTAAAAAATTTTAATATTGCATTGGACGATTGTATTTATTCTTCAACAGTAAAATAAAACACAACTGTAGAATTTACGTTATATTTATATGGACACATAATTTTATATGTACATATACTTATTCCAAGCCCTCTTTTTGATGTCGAAATACCATTTAATAAAGCGAACCTTGCGCCCAATTGCTTTCTGAAGCGCCTCCAAGCACTCGGCGCGTGCTCATACGTAATTTAGTCCAATTGTACCGCGCTCGCATCCCGCTCAATCTTTCATTTTATCTTCGAACGCATATATATACATATACGATCTTGTAATACAAATCGTTGTTGTCTCGCCAATGACGTCATTCATCTTTAGGTTAAATAAAATTCATTAACGACCAGACGACTGGCATAAATACGTAGAATTTCATTTTACATTTAAATATGTATAATATATAATAAAATGAAATGTAAGTGATGATTAATTGTTATTTTTAATTTTCTATGTATATATACACAGAAAGAAGTGCCTCGTCAATGCATTGGGCGAAATGGTTGGCAAAAGTGACTGATGAATTGGAGACGATGTTTTTGGATATATATTTGATATTAAAACCACAAGATGAACGAGTGATATAAACAAATGTGAAATGTAATACTATGAGAACGTGTCATATTTTTTATATAACCATCAGCTAGTATTAAATACACTCATCAAACGTATTTACATGTGCTCAAGCTCATGTAAAAATGATACAACCAAATGCAATTCTATCATATCTATATACATGAGAAATTCTACACGGTTAACTTTAAAATATATACATACACGTTGTCACATTATCACAACTATCTCCACTGTCTACTCACGCTTCAAATGTGCGTATATATAATTTTTTTTCTTATTCTTTCTTTCACTTTTCACTCAATTTCCTTTTGGCTTTCCATTCTATAATACTCATATTCTTATCTCTCGACTTTTTACGTACATATACATATAAATATATATATTCTAGAAAGTTTTCAGACGTAAAATGTGGGTCGATGAAACGCATGAACATATAGTGAGAGAGTATTTGTCTTACAAAGTTACAAATTTCCCAAAAAATTCTGCAAAACCAAAGAAGAACCATTCACCACGGGTGGTAACGTGCCCACCCAAGTTATTTATGTCACACGAACAATTTTTTAGCCACTCCTTGATTTCTTCGTTTGCTCATATAGTTGATACAACGTAGTAGATTTTATTTTTTATTTTTTAAAAGGACGAGAATACATAATTATTATTTTCCTTTTGCTTCATCGACTATTGAGCTAGTAGCCAAGCATAAACAACAACGTGATATCTGAAATAGACGTGTATGAAATATGTATAAATATAAATATCTATATGCGTGTTCTATCCACATGAAGCTGAGCAGGTTGCCTCCAGCTAATATGTTACTTTTACCTCTCTCATTCTCTCTTGTAGCTTGGCTGTGTCTTGATCCCTGAACGCTGGATCCTCAGCATCATACAGTGTGGCTATATTCTGTATATGTATTTCTCTATATTCCCTTCTCTCATGTATGTCCCAGTGTGGGAGGTTCCTGTATCGCGTGCCTGGCAATGGAAGAAGTAGGTTTCAAAGTTGTAGCGAGTTGTTGAGAGTAGCTTGGACGCATGCGCACACCAAAGATCTTGATCATCTCAGTGGTATATTCTCTCTGGGTGCAAATGTGTGTATATATTGGAGAGCTGGAGACTGTGCGTGCGTTAGTGATTGTTGCATGGCAGCCAAGATCTCTACACAATATTCTTTATACACTGTGTATGCATATATCCCCACTTTGAAAAATCTTTGAGCAAAGAGAGGGGAAGACTGAAACCACCACTATACACGGAGCAATATTGAGTTTAACGCTCCGTTCAAACTTCAGCTTATTCGCTTTAATGCCAGTTCCATTCCCGACTTCATGTTGCGAGGATCGTCATGTCGTTGGTGATGAGCTATAATAAAAAATATGCCAAGTGCGCAATCAAGGATTATGCAAAATTAGCTTGAATTTTTATCGTGTCATGGAATTTATTAAGTGATATATTATATTATACTATGTACTTTTACGTACGATAAAGTATTGTTTATGAATATTAAGTATCATTTAAATCTTGGACATTGTGAAATGTGTTTATGCGTGTGATTATTTAGGAATTTATCTATTTAAATTCATGGCAATGTGAATAAATCGATTTAATTTATTTTTGTTGATCAATTATTATCAACACTTAATTATTGTGCACAAGACTTTTATTACGCTGTGCGTTGTATTATTTATTACAATAATCACTGTATTTTTATTTTGTTCACGTATAATTCTAGTTAGAGAATTTATTGTGAACAAGAGAATAATATAACGTCGAGGTCAATTCATTTGTACAGAATGAAGTGATTGTTTACAATTAAATTTGAATTTTTCACAATTTTGAATTGGTGGTATTTATGTTTGTTCGTCTGTGGCTGTGTGCGTGTGTGTGAAATTGTTGATAAAGTGAGAAAAAATGGTGATGTTAATAATGCATCCAGTCATTGTTCTGTTGATGGTGTTGTCGTTCCTGTATATTGCCGCGGAAATTGATGCGGCACCAATGCATGGACACGCGACTGTTCCTGCTGCAGATCAGTGCGATTGGACTGAGAGGTTTGTTTTCAATTCATATTTATATTCTCACGTATTATTATTTTATATAATTCCAATGGATTGTTTATTATTTTTTTTCCCCGGATTATTACACCATGAAGACCCGTGCGCCCATATTTATGAAAAATTAATATACAAACACTGTAGTTAATTAAATGCGCATAGAGATTTTACTTGCATTTAATTGTACAGGAAAATAATTTACTATTGCCAAGAAAGGAGAATTAATGGAGCTTGCTCCATTTCTGGTTGTTAAATCATGTTTTCTACATCTCTGTCTCTTTCACTCTCTTTTGCTTCTTCTTCTTTTTGTATTTTCTATTAAAACCAAGAGCCTTTCACTCTTGCTGCCATCACTCAAAACACATTTTAAATTAGCCCTAGGCAGTAATTCATGATAATAAAAGCGAAATCTCCAGTGAATTGCAAAATAATGAATTATTCTTTGCTTATTTTTTTCTATTTAAAAGTGTCCTTATTTAACTGGTTGTCAGTAGTAATAGTATATCACCAATTTTAACGAGTAATGAATACCTTTTTTAGTTGACACTATAAAATAATGATTGAAAAACTTGCATCATGATAAATTCCTTAACTATCAAATATCGCAATGAATTACTAATTGAAAAAATTCCCGCATACTAAAATAATATCAATACAAGCTAAATTGTATATATAAAAAAAAAATAGTATGTAAATATCGGTAATTAAATAAGATAAACGCGAATGCATAATGTATACAAGAATAATATTGAATGAACTGAATCGTGTTGTTGATTTGCAAATTTGTGTTTTTCACGTTGCGTTTATGTACTCCCCAAGTTAAATCGTTAAAAAGAAGCAAACTCTCATCGTTGTGGTGTATATCGGTCTATAAAGGCGAGACAATAATTTAATAGCCGCAGGAGGAAAGTAAACTTTTATCAAAATGTAAACCGGTCGCACAACGATTTCAAAACCGGTTTTTGCCTCCTATGACAAAGGGGAACGGCCCTCCCTGTCGTTCTCATCCATACATTATTTCTTCTTCTTCTTATACATACATACATACATGCATACACACTGTATATACTTTAACTTTTTTTTCATTTTACCTCTTTTCCTCTTTCTTATTCTTCATCATCATCATCATCATCATCATTTCTCCTTTCCTTGTTCTCCATTATTAAACCGCCTGAAAACGTTCCGGGATGAGTGTAATACACTCACGCGCGGAATTTTGCTGTATCAGCGTTTTTCTAACGGTAGAGATTGTTCATACATATACATACGCATATACACACACACAATGATGCAGTCTGAAAATAAAGAAAAAAATAAATGAACAAGCTTCATCATCAAGTACCGTATTATAAACTCCGCCTTTAAATTCATAGGGGATTTCGTTATTTAATATTAATTATCAACTGACTATACAATCGACATGCTTTTATTTAATTATCTTTTCAATAAATTTTTTCAGTGGAGGAAGTGGACGTGGCGTTCGTCCAGTTTACCTGCGTTGCACTCGGGGTACTGTCTCCTGGCGCTATCCACGGGGTGCCTTGAGGGTAGTACTGTCTGGCGGTGGCGACGGCAGAAGTTTTCGAGGCTGCATAAAAGTTTCAGGACCAGCGCGAGTTTATCTTGAGGGCCAAGGAACATTAAGGCTTATTTATGCACCCGGTGATGGAAAACACGAAGCTCTTCATCGATGTTTTCCGTCGAAAAAACAATTGGCTGCGCTTTATGTAGAAGCAGACAAACCTACGCATGGTCGTGGTACAGTAAAATTGCGATATGATCTTGAATTTGAGAGTGTTGATGAAAATGGAAAAATTGTGAGGCGAGACGAAGAATCAGAGTGTAGACCATGCACTAAAGAAGAGCTTGCTGAGACTTATTGTAAAAGTGATCTTGTTGCACGTGGAACTGTTAGTGCTGTTGCACGTAGACCGGATCTTGATGCTGCTGAACTTGTTTTACGAGTTACAAAAACTCTTAGACGAGTCGAGGAAACTGAGGTAAATAAAAAATATAGTTAGAAAAAAAATAATAAAGTTATTGATAATCTTGTAATTTTTTATATGATAATTAATTTGATATTTTTTTTTTCTTTTTTGTTAACTTACAGGACAATGAGGTGGACTCTGGTGATCTTCGATTGCAGAGAGAAGTGAGAGTGCGAGTACCGACGGCTTGTGATGCACGACATGGACAGGGTGAATTTGTGATAATGGCAAAAAAGAGACTCGGCGATCTTACATTGGCGTGTGCACCCAGGCTTGAAGCTTGGGCTGAAGCAGTGCAAGAACTTCAAAGTGCACCCTGCCTTCTTAGAAGTTGAGATAAAATTGGACAGTCATCCTATTTAAAAGTGTAAAGAGAGTGTACATACCTATATAAATATTTTTTTTTTGTTGCGTGTACATAGTAAAGAAAAATAATTACCTTGAGGATAAGATGTCGATCTCCAAACTGTGATATTATTGTTTTTGTAAGAGAAGTTTAAAAGAGAATGGATTTATGAATATAGTCTATATACAATGCTTCCTGTTTTGTATAATAAAGAGAGAAAAAATAATATGAGTGATGAGAAGATGTATTTGAAAAAAAAAAAAAAGAAAATTCAGGTGTATTTTTTGTACTCACTACCATATTGAATACTTTCAAAAAAATTCGTCATATGTCTTCTTTCAACAAATATATATATGTATATTTTTTTTTATATAACAAATACATGGAAAATACCCACGAAGAAAAATAAAGAATGACGTAGAAAAACTTTTTTACCTCTGTTACGACAAAAGTGTGCAGTACATTTTTTTTTTGCCTCTGACTCACACAAAAACACACAGACAGTCACACATACACCGATGATTGAAGTAAATCAAAGTTAAAATATATCCGGATACAGGATTATCACCATTACGTAATATTACGCCATACGTTTTACATTGTATAATCGGTCTTTTTCATTTGGCATATTTTTTTTTTTAACCTAACTAAATATTTTTTGTTTTGTATATAATCATTATCATTGTTTGGTCCTGTGAAATTTTCTCCTATCGCCACAAATTAATTACATTGACAAGTGATGCTTAAAGTTTGTTAACAGAAAAAAGCTGCCGTATACTAGAAAAAGAAAAAAAATAGTCAAAAAAATATGTATACCTATGAAAATTCAAGATTGAATTATGGCAAAATATAGTGCAAAAAAAAATAACTTGAATTAATGTGAAAATAAATGTTTCTTCGTTGTCACCATTCGATGGCTGACTATAACTCATGGTATTACAATTATGTACAGTATGATTTATGTCGTCGCGACATTCAAGAAACTAAACAAAAAAATATCACATAGAAAGAAGATTAGAAAGAAAATAACAAAAAAAACTGTGCTCAAAGTGCTTGCTAACTGTACATGATTATAAATTACTACTGCTTGATCTTAAAGTAATGCAGTGAAATAAATATTCATTAAGAAAGAGCACACTATTCATAAACTTGCTCTGTTTCATGGCATAATAACGAACATTGAGTTTATTTCTTTCTCTTTTCAGCTTTTTTTTTTTTTTAATTTGGTTGTGATTGATATATTTTTATTACCGATGTAATTAATTTATGTTGTGCAATATGGATAATTGGGACCCAACGATATCACAATATCATCCATATTTGGTAATACGACAACTTTATCGAATTCTTTTAGAAGTTTGGTTTTAATCCAGTTTGTTACGTAGCCAATATTAACAGATCTCTCACCCACTGCCGGTCGCGCATCTAAATTTATTTTTGGAATCGGCTTAAATCCATACCAAATACGATCAGATGGTGGTGGTGGAATATTAATCGATAGACATCCTTCAATACTTGAAACACTGACCATCAATCGAATTTCAGTATTTGATACTCCTTCCATTGCACGACGAATATAAGAAAGTTCGGCGGCCTGTGGAAAAATAAAGAAAAACGAACTTTTATTTTTATTTCTTTTGCTCATTTCGTTATACATTAACCAAACGTGGCATCTGGGTTAAAGCTGTCGAGACGATTTCGGCACTCATTCTCGCACGACGATACAACCCGAAATAAAAAAAAATTGACTGTCTTGCGAAAGACGTGTGACCGTCCGGTCGATCCCATATGGCATTCGATTAAATTATTGAGATATTTTCGAGAGTGAAAAATATACTCACATGTTGGAAGTATTTATTTGCTGCTAATTTATCGACCATACTGAGAAACTTTCGTCCGGAAGACTGAGTTGGACTGTAAAAAAAATAAAATAAAAAATAAATGAAAAAGAGTAAATAAAAATAACTTGAAAATTCTTGTAATGAGAAAAAAAAAATTACATGTGTTATGTAAATAAACTTACGTTGCTTCTCTAGAGGTATTGGTAGGTAAATTAATACTATCCTCATCTTCCGTTGACGTTTCAGGACTGTCTTCAACATCGCTATCAAACATTGGAGATCTCGCAGGTATTGATTTGTCATTCGAGCTGTCATTTACATTATTTGCAACAGATCCTTTAGTTAATTTCATAAGATTCAATTTTGTTTCAACAGTCATTGTTAATCCACAATCATACGTAATATCCACGTCAAACCATAATCCACGCTCGTCAATTATTGGTTTCGTTGCATTATGTATTATTGGCGCGCCTTGACCAATGACTAATTCAGATATCAGTAAACTCTCCATGAAATACGGTAATTTAATATTTGACAATTTCCGTTGAATTTTATCTTGAATAACATTTATCATATCAGAACTTTTGTGTAGATCAAATAGAATTCGTCCTAGAAATGCATTTAGCCAGATTGAATCGTTTCCAGAGTGTTGTGAATTAATTTCATTTGGTATCGATGTCTGCTATTGAAAATAAAAAATAAATTAATTTGATTAAAATATCAAATTTGTTTCTAGTAATTAAAAAAATACATATAGATTTTTATATATATTTACATCAGTATAACGTGACATGTAAACGCTGTAAGCTAATTCAGCTGGAGTATCGGTTGATGTTGATGCAGAATTTTTTATTTCATTGGAAACTTGTGATAAAGATAGTGTACTGCCTGATGACGTTAATTCCTTGGTGATAGATATCGAGTTATGTTTGTTTGAAGATCTTGTTGCTAGCACCAAGCGTCTATACCTATATTTATTCATCGTATTGATTACATATAAACCACACTATCGTTCGCTTGGAGAAACTTGTTATCGATATATTGAATTGCATTTATATATACTACACTTACCAATCCTCCTTTTGTCTATCGGTTCTACCGAATACATATATTTTAAATCTCGATTCTTCATCATCATCACGACAATCTTCAAATATATCTTTTGAATCTTTTGACGCTGATAAATCATCGTCTGTTTCATCTTCTTCGCTTACTATTTTATCTTTCTCTGAATCTATTTGAAGCTCATCGTCTGAATGAGTTTCAAGGGCATGATTTTCGAGTACTCCTTCGTGTCCAAATGTGACACAGATGGGATATTTTTTGCTCCATCTCCTAAAAAACAAGAAATAAAAATAAATGGAAATAAATTGCTGTTAATATTCGCTGTCACTTTATGTATGTTGTAATGATATTATTTATTCATCTATTTATCTGAATACTAACCGTCTTCTTGTTAAACCCTCGGGTAATAACTCAATTTTTGCTCCAATTAACGAGTATCTACGCTTACGAGTGAATTTTGCAGTTGGTTGTGGTTCATTCCACACAGCGCGTTTAGGAATTCTCGTACGAGTTTCCATTATTCTTAATGAATCACCTTCGAGTTTAAAATAAACTGAATTTGTTCTGGCGACATGATAATTATCAGGATCATAATTGTATGGCAGTTCATTCAACCAGCCTTCAAATTTTTCAATAACAGCGTGCTCTTCAGCAGCCGCTATTTCAACGACAGATATGGGCGGTTCAACAGATTTATTACTGTCAATTGGCGTTATTAAGACGTCAGTTACTTGAGTTAATATTTTTTGTATAGTTACAGCAATTGTTATACCCGCTAATATACCTTTAATATATTCGGGTAATGGAATAAAATAATAAAAAAAACACAAGGCCAGCGCCATAATGATTGCACGGTATATTACTTGTGTTATTAATTCGGAGAATATTTTATCTGGTTTAGTATTATTGGAATATTGATTTGTTGGTTTCGTTGTGAGTTTGTACAATGGTCTTTGAACTGATTTTTTTATTGTATGAGATGAATTAGAAATTTCTGATGTGTCTTGGTCATTTGTATCATTAGAACATTCAGCAGTGTCTGCTTCTATAAGTTCTGCTGCTTCAATTCCACTTTCTACACTATCATGTTTTGTTTTTTTCGCTTTCAGTCCAGTTTTAATATTGGAAAATCGAAATCTTGTATGGCTTTTTTTATTCCCCGTTGTTGACGGTTCATTTTCATTTTTTTCTGATGCTGGGTCTTCAGTTGGTGTAATTTCACCTAAATCTTCAGGATCACTCACACTAGAATTCTCCCGACTTCTAGCTTTATTTTTCTTTTCATTTTTAATCTCTGACAATTTTTCCTCTAATGTTTTTGTAATTTTCCCTCGGAAATCAGACAACATTTTCCATGGATCGGATGATGGTGGTGTTCCTTCAGATAAATCTAAACTCGATGATCTTCTTTCTGAATTTTCATCATTACTTTCATTGGAATCGAATTTAAATTTTGATTTTTTACATGGACTTGATTTTGTCGATGTCGTTTCTGATTCAGGTGTTGGTTGCTTCTCATCATCACTACTTGGATAAATATCTTCAAGTTCATCATCACTGGCATGATATTTAATAACTGGTACGGATGTAGTAATTGGTTTACCTTATCAAACAAAAAAATAATTTAACATAAATAAAATAAAATATTTTAATCAAACATAATTATTATTGTATGTTATAATATTTATTATTTTCTCATTACCTTTCATCATTCCCAGTGTAATTTTAGCTGGACTTTGTTTGGAAGCCATTTCGTAGAATATAGAATAATTCAACAAAAAATTTAACCAAACAAAATTTTTTTTCCTAATCTTATCCTTTGCTAATCAACTCAAAAGTGCTTTATCATTAAATACACATTTGGGATTATGATTATTCGATATTATTCTGGGAATTAACTTCGATGTTTTGCCTCATTAAAGACACAACATTCAAGAAATATGCTTGTATTATATTACAAATAACTTCAAATCATATTCATATATATCTCAATTTAATGATTGACAGAACATTTGAAAAATAATATTACTTTGAATTTGTACCCGGCAGCAAGCACGCATTGTATCGAATAAAAACCACTGTCTCACGTTAATTTTGACCCTGACAGTGAGTTTTGACGTACAAAATACATATTGTGATCGAAAATAATGTGTACATACAACATATATCGTGGATAAAGTAACATTTATAGATAGAGACAGCGATGTTGTATTTATTTAAAAAAAATTTTTGTTTTATCTGGAGTCAAAACTTAGCGAAACTGCCACTGGCGCCACATAACGTCTTTATGGCATGATATTCATGGCGCGACCAAACAAAATGGCGTCTGTCATTGGTTGAAGGCCGTTATTCAATATGAATTTTGGTTTCGCAACTATTTCGCTTGATCAATTATGTATGTACATTATATATATATATAATGTAATATGTATGTGTTAGGTTATGACAGTTAAACATATACATATGTATACACAATGCTTTTGTCATACCTGATAGATCCAAACGCCATTTCAAAAAAAAAAAAAAAAAGAAAAGAAAAACAAGCTGTCGAAAGTGTCGAAATATCGTTCACAACACCTGCTATATTATAAAAACTAATTTTTACAATAATACAAATTATAATAATTATTAATTTTATAGTATTAATTAAATGCAGGCGAGAGATTAAAGTTTTATACAAAAAAAATGTTTAAATTATAAATAAGAATGTTTATAAATTCAACTGTTGCTTCTGTTATTTTGATGGCATCTTTTTAATTCATTTGAATGAAAAACAAAATTATTTATTTTAGTTAATTTGTTTATTTATGTAATGAAAATGACGGATGAATTTGATGAAAATCTTGATGAAACATTTCAAGAGCCGAAGAGAAAATTTTGGCAGGTAAAATTTGTTTATAAATAATTAATTGATAATAATAAAGGAATGAATAAATTTGTTGGATAATTAATTTCAGAGATCATCCAGAAAAAGAACAAAAAGCGATGTAATAAGCGTGAGTTCTATGGATATATCACTTGATTCAACAATTATGAAGCGAAAAAAACGAAAAACTTTAACGGAATTCGCAAGTAATCTTTTATCAGGGTCAACAAGTGGTAATAGACTTAGTAATGCACTTCAAAGATCTTTCGGCTTTCAAGCCAATACAACAATATCTATTATTGATGAAACGGATGCTGATTCCGGTCCAAGTCACAGGTAACATTGATAAATAAAAACAAATCACTAATTATAAAAACGTCTGAACAATATTAAAAAATTAATTGAATAATTTATTCGCTGTACTATCAATCAATTTTGTTCCAGAACGAGAAGTAAATGTGAACGTGTGGGTAATTTGAAAATTCATAGTTGGGCAACTGATATAGCTAGTTATTCTTCTGATTCAATGAAAAAAAATTTAAGCAGAACTGATGTACAAAGACAAGAAGCTATTTATGAGCTTTATTGCGGTGAAAATGTTCTGTTGAATGATTTACAAGTACTTAAAGAATATTATTATGAACCGATACAATCAACAGATATCTTTAATCAAAGTGAATTGCGAACGATATTCGGCGATCTTGATATGTTGATTCACGTCCACACTAAACTCCGTGATGATTTGGCTGAATTACGTGATTCAGCAGGATTTACAAGTATGATTGGACCAACATTACTTGAATGGTTGCCTACATTGACTGAGCCTTACGTTGAACGTTGTCGTTCACAAATTATGGCGAGACATTTACTAGAAACTAAACGAGCACGAAGTAAAAAATTTCAAGAATTTCTTAAATCCAAAACTGAATCTTCACATACAATTGATTTGTGGACATATTTGGATGTTGCACGATCTCGTATTGTTAAATATCCCCTGTTGATCAATGAAATTCTACGACGTACATCATCCACCCATGAAGATCATGCGATGCTTGCAGAAGTGAGTCTTATGTTTTCAAAGTTATTAAAAAAAATTGATCGCGCAATGGGTGACGCTGAATGTGAATTGGCTCAGTCGAAAATTATGATCAAAGCAGAATATGATTCCGAAGGTTGTATTAAAGCAGCCACTGAATTGATTACTGAAGGACAAATGAAGGATTCACGTGGATTAAAACTTTATTGTTTTCTATTCGACACCTGCCTTGCACTTACGCGTCGAGTAGTAAAATCACGATCCAAAAGCTACAATCTGACTCATTCAGTCATACCAAAAGACCAATTACAAATTGATACTGATTGTGATGATGTTTATGGAATCAAAATTGCTAATCATTTGTTGTTTGTCAAAGATGAACACGACAAACGACATTGGGTTGATGCCTTTGATAAGGCAAACAAAATTACGAATATAAAAATTATGAATCGTGAAAATTCCAGTGATGTCGATAAGAAATTAGAAGATGATGAATTACCAATTCCAAAAGTATTACGAGAAAAACATTTTCCGATAAAAAGAACCGCACGAGAACGTCCTATATGAAACTTTTGGAATTTTTTTTTCTCAATAACAACTTGAATGTTGGTGTACAAAAATTGTATACATACTTATTTTCTTTGCATCAATAAGATTAATTATTTCCTATATCTAATTGTTTGGATATAAAAGAGTCCCAATGTAAAAAAGGGAAAAAATATATTTAATTATTTTTTTTTCTTCCATCATCAAGATTATTTTCTAAATTAATATTAGCAACTTCATTTAATACGAACATTGAATAATTAAAATAAAAAGCTATTTTATACAATTAAAAAATTTAATTTAAATTTTATTCGGTTTCATAGAATTCCCATCGGGATATCGTTTACGAAACGCTTTAATAAGTTGAGGATCAATTAAATGTACACCATCCACCTGATTACCAAGAGTAATCCAATTGGGCTGAACATTGTGCGGTCGACCAAATAATTCAATTTTTCTCGTGCTAGGACTCATTCTTTCAATAATCCCATATATTTCATCAGGTTTGTGACTTGTTGCTCGCACTTCTGCGACAATAACATCACTGTCTAGTCCACGATTGACGCGCGGATTGCCTTTCATTCCAACAAGACAGTGTTCTTTACCGTGATTCAACCAATGGCCTGTTCTACCAGTTCTAATTATTCTCTGTAATTGATTTGTCTTTACCCAAATTATTTCATCAACTCTATCGTATCCCCAAAGCTGAAGGCACTCACGACCAAGTTCCATAGCTCTACCAGTTACCCAGAGAAATAATAATCCTTCATCTTGTAATGCAGGAATTCCCAATTGTCGCATTTCATCATCAGACATTGTTCCATAAGGCAATTCCATGTGAATGTCCCATGGGGGATCAGCCATAATTACAGCGAATTTACCCAATACTGTCATATCCAGATAACGTAAGTCACATTGAATCCATTGGGGTGGATAGAGAGTTAATTCAGTGCCAGTACCTGGTGCTGTAACAGTTGCAGGATTTTCTACTGTTGATGATTTTGTCGTTGAATTATTTGTATTTGTAAGATCAAGATCAGCTTGCTCCTTTGACGCTGCAGTTGTGCCATCAACTTCATAATGAACATATCTATTTAAAGAAATTGATTGTATTGTATTATAAAGATTTTTTCTTTTTAAATTAAAATATTAAATTAAATCTTACGCACTTGCATGTGTCCATGTGAAAACATGTATTCAAGAAGCTACAATCACCCAAAGACTCATCAGTATGATTCTGAATAATTTTTTTAAAATGCAGTTTCTTGCATTTGGTAGTGTTTCCTCCGTTTAATTTACAGCAATCAAATCGTGTACCGTGCGGACAAAATTCCATAACCTGAGCTCCACCTTGTGAACGAAAACGTTCAGCCAAAGATTTCTCTTTAGACGTTTGTTTGGATAATAAATCAAGAATTTGTTCACCAACTTTTTTACTCTCTTTCTCTCGGATTGTTGGCATTGATATTAAAGACATTATATCCTCGGCATTTTTTATATCATGTTTCGGTTGTTTTTCCGGAGGTATTCCGTCGTCATCTTCCTCGTCAGCTTCATCGTCATCTGTTTTTTCATGTAAAGTTCCATCGGGTATCGCATCATTATTTGCTGTTAGATCATCAGATTTTGACAATTGAATTTCAACTATCGAGAGAACAGTATAGCCAAGAACTCCATCCTCAGTTATTTCTTTCATCCTGATAAATGTTCAAACAATTTGAATGATTTTAAAATTATTATTGTTAGAATAATAGTTAAATATATTAAAAATATTATTGACTAACTTTAGAACATCTTGGGAGGCTAATTTTTCTAGTATTTTCTTGACTTCTCCATGAGAAATATCAGCATTCAAATTTTTTCTCAATTGAATACTCAAATCTGCTGATGTTATTGGTGTACTTGGAAGATTTTGATGTAATGTAGATAAAATATCTCGTTCAAATTCATTATAATCTTTATTTACATCTGTAATGATAAAAAAAAAAATTAATATAAATTCAACAATAAAATTGTTCCAATACACAAACCTCCGGCAGCAATTGTTTCTGAAACAATTCCAGTTGACGCAGTTGTCGGCAATGTCAAAGTAAATAATTCATTTCTTTCACGTTTTCTTTTCTGCAATTTTTCTCTCAAACTATTTCGTTTAATTTTAATAGCCTGAATCTCGTCAAATGCATCCGACATTTCGATTATAGGTTAGAAAATATTATATGAAATTCTACAAAGTTGTCTAAGAAACAAATATGTATCGAAATTTATTCAACTTGGAGCATAACCTGCTCCAGAAAACAATAACTACGTAATACACATTTTATTTAATAAATTAAAATTAATCATAACATAAATATTCGTCGTTAAAACATAATTATGATGTCGAATTTCAACATATATAAATATTTACAAAACTACACAAACTTATAAAATATGCAATAATGTACATGGGAATATCAGAAAAAAAATATATTTTTCAGTGGTAGCGTCACCATGTGGCGTAATTTAAAAGGATATGTGGTGTTATTTAAAAATATATATATGTACTCCATTTTGTTTCGCTTTGAGTATACTAATATCCATCTCTTGTATCATCAATATTATTCAGGGTTGAAAATTTATAGCGGGTTGCGCGCTACGATAAAGTCGTTGGGTGATCGCATACGACAAGAGAGCATTGTGAAATAAACATCAGTACAAAAGAGAGTGGCGAGAGTATTATAGTTTGTGGTGTGGTGAAGAACACGCGGATAAAATTCCAAAATGTCTTCGCCTTGTAAAAAAATTAAAAAATTGGAAGATCCAGGCTCGGGTGATGGTAATGATGGTTCATTACCGCGTGATTATGATCTTGAGATACAGAAAACACTTGAGGAAATCGACGGGTGTCAAAATCAAATAGATGGTCTCAATGAAAAAGCCAGTGATGAAATTCTTGAGGTTGAGAAAAAGTATAACAAGCTGCGTAAACCTTACTTCCAAAAGCGTAATGATATTATCAAGAGGATACCCAATTTTTGGGTTACTGCCGTATCCTTTTATACAATGTCATTGTTTATACAATATTATTATTGTAATGTTAATAATTTGACACTTGGCAACGATACCGGCGTCTACCGGCATGAACCGCCATCTTGTTTTTTTTTGTGTGCATACATGCGTATGTGTGAATTACATTCACTCGTGTGCTTTTCACTATGGCGCGATTTGTCTTTTAAATATTAATAATATTATTTTATACAATAGAAAATATTTTATTTATATATTCCTTGAATCAATTTGTTTATAGTTTGTTAATAATAAAAAAATAGCTGAAATATTGGAGGAAGAGGAGGAGGATGCATTACGTTATTTGAATAAATTGGAAGTTGAAGAATTTGAAGATATTAAATCAGGATATAGGATCAATTTTTATTTTGATGAAAATCCATATTTTACAAATGAAATTCTTACTAAAGAATTTCATTTAGGTTCTTCCGGTAAGTAACTTTAATTATTGTTTCATATTAATTTTATTTGATGTTATTATGATTAGAATTTTTATTTGAGAATTGATTAACGTTTATTTTGTGGTAAGATTTTTGTTTCCTTACAGGGGATCCAACATCACGAAGTACTTCTATACGTTGGAAAGATGGTTCGGATTTAACAAAAAGATCAAAGGGAAAAAATCAATTAAAGGGACGTAAAAGGCCAATGAGTCATCGATCGTTTTTCGATTGGTTTACGGATCATGGTGATCCAAGTTCTGATGAAATTGCTGAATTAATTAAGGATGATATGTGGCCAAATCCATTACAGGTATACAATTATTAATTGAAATTATTCGGCATGAATTTAATATGCCATTTAAAAACATTTGTGAGAATTTATGTAATATATTTTCTCTTATTTTTTAGTACTATTTGGCGCCTGATATGGATGTAGAAAATGGAATTGAAGGTGATGGAGAAGAATTAGATAGTGACGAGGAAGAGGAGGATGAGGAAGAAGTAGGTGCTGAAGATGGTGAAGAAATGAATGAAGGCGAAGAAGGTGATGACAGTATAGTAGTTGTCGAGGATGATGTTGATGACGAAGATGAAGAAGAGGAGGCTGTGAATGATGAGGATGATGGTGCAAATGACGAAGATGATTTATTAGTAGATGAGGATGTTGAACATGAAGGTAATGGATTATTATTTATATATTTTATTGATAATTAATATATTTCTTTAATGTAAAATTCATTACTATTTTAATATTAATTATCTTTATAGATGCAGAGGGCGAAGAGCCTGAATAAAATATATTTTACCTCAACAAATCGTAAAAAAGTTCAACAAAGTTTGTGGAAAAATCACTTAATTTTTAAAAATTCTACAGTTAATAATGGAAAGAAATTTGACTAACTACTGAACAGAGTATTCTTATGGAGATGGGTATGAAAAACGTTACCAAAAACTCCTGCCTGGCAATAATACACTATAATTATATTAATTAATAATGATAGCATAGATTAAATATAAGAGAAGCGCCAGGTGGGTGTTTTCCGTCAACGTTTTTGCAAAAATAAACCACTTAAAATATTGGCGCGAAATAATATCGAAAACAAAGTGTGCTCGCGTAAACGTTATTTCCTTCTTTTTTTCTTCATTTGTATTCAAAATTACTTGGGTCTTTTCACCACAGAGTAATCGATTCACAGGATTTTTTTTATATTCGTACAGGAGCAATTGTGAATGAACTTTCTTCCTAAATGAATTTTAAAATGTCATATTTCCGGAATGACTTTGTACATACTTTAATAGTAAGATTGGATATTCGGTGGAACTTCAATCATCGATTTAAATGATAATATTTGGCCTGTGTTGTTTTATCGCCATGTTTTTTTTTTTTGCTCGCTACAATTAAACATTCATGAAGATTATCTTATATTTTCAATACACTGAAATAAGTTTGATAACTAAAGTTTTAATAATCATCTTGAAGAAATTATTTAATTTTAAATAAAAATGAAACTTATAGAATGTCATAGTACGGCCAAGTGAATAAATATTCAAATTTAATTAAATCTGACACATTTTTAAATACATAGGTGGTAATTGTAAAATAGTTTCACATAAAAATTAAAAAATAAATGTCGCACAAATGACTTCATTTTTGTTTTGTTATAAAGATGAATAAAATTTGACGTTAAAGTGTTGTAAAAAAAATTCAACAATAGAATAAAGTTGTCAATTTGAATAATCAGGAATTTGTATGTTTTAAATTTTCAAGTTATTTTCATATACTTGCCATGAATGAACTTTTAAGTATACGTATTGAATTATTAATTAATGTGTAAATTCATAGAACAATATTTATACTCGAGCCCTGTGAATACAAAATCATTTGTGTACGAAAAATCTCGGATAATTATTCTAAACCTTTTTTTTCTACATTCCTGTATATTTTTCCTTGATATGCCAGTAACAATTCCAAATGGGATTTGTATTTTAACAATCTACTGACAACGTAAATAATTTTCACATATATAGTGTTGAATTGTAATTGTTCTCGGGAAGACAAATATATTTTTATTGAAAAACTCTTCCTCGTAAATGAACTAATAATACATGTATTTTATAGGTTAGGAAGTTTACTTAGAACCACATGTAATTATCGATAAATAATAGCAAGATATATAAACTTTGATTGTATTTTAGTTTTATTCTCAAAGTTTATATATTTTTTCAATGACCCATTTATATTATGTATCATTTTTCTATTATTTAATTTTATTTCGAAATAATTTTGAGTATAATAAACAATACGAATTGAAATACAAATTTATTTTCAGTAGAAAAATGTATTGATAAAATTTATTTATATTTTTTTATGACTAAATTCAAATTAACCGATCAATATAATTTAAAATTTGCGTTCGATCAAACTTTTTTAAAAAGGACATCAATTTTTCAAAATAAAATTTATTTGAAAATATTTATGGTTCATATATTCATTCGATAATTAGAAACAAAAATCTGTTGATAGCAATAGTGCATAAAATTAATATTATTAGTCTAAACAAATGATCTAATAAAGTTAATTGATAAATATTTTTTTTGTATTTCATAAAATTGAATAAATGTTTCAAACTTGAAATTGCATTTTTTATTATGGCGTAGAGTCAAATGATCTAAAATAAAATTAATTTATCAAAATGAATTAATGTTTTTATGCAATTTGTGAAATAGTCGAGAAGTTGAGATTTGTGTGCAATAAAAAAGTATAAAAATATAAATAAATATCTTTATTCTAAGCAAAAAATAATCTCGAAAACTTTGGTTCACTTTCAAAAAATAAACTCAAAAAAACGCGCGTTTTCTATACATATTTTTGTTGCACATGCGCTTTACATTTCCCGCTCTTTTCATGTTCGTTCGTTCAATCATGTGACACAAGATGGCGGATCGAGTCTCTCTAAAATAGTGTTCTCCAACATCCTAAAGATTTATCCAGCATCTGTTTCTTCAAAGAAGAATTACCATAGGTATGTTATACAGAATTAACATTAATAAATTAACATAACAAACATATAAATTCCATTATTAATTTTAATAATAATCACCATACCCTATCGCCGCCATTAAAATTTTTCTTCCTACAGTACATTTCCAAAACTTCTCATCATCTATCGATATTCAATATTATTCCCACATATATTAATTAACTATAAATAATAACTTATAAATATTCATTCATCCTCCACATTCACATCTAAATATTATTCCTGACAATCATCATTAATATAAAATTTCATAACCTCAAATTATTCAACAAAACAAAAAAACAATTGAGCATCAAACGAAACATCAACGATACAACATTCATCCTTATTTCAATTAACACTCTCAGCATAATTATGTAGGTGTTTTTATCCATCAATAATCATTTTACTTCATATTCATAAAGTAAAGAGCAATATAAAATCTATTATATATACACTTTTACAATTCAAGGTCGATATATTCATCCGTAAAGTCTACGTACATGTACATACCCACTCGATTTTTTATGATAAAAATATATTCATACATATCCCTGTACTCCTGTCCCTCTCAAAGAGAGGATGCCTAAAGGCACACGCCACCCACGTACCAATATATACATACCTATGTACTCATTCTTTTTATCTTACAATTTTTTTTTTTATTCTTTCTTTTTACTCTCGTATTTTTCCTGTATGTATTGTACACCCGCTTGCTTCAATTCTTATTTTTTCATCCTCGCTTTTTCTCTTTTACTCTCTTCAAACGATTAATAGACCTCTGACCGTATGGCAGTGTGTTCCCCCTTCTGACTGTCGGTTAATTACTTGGGCACGCGAGAGCGTGCTGTTCTGATAAAGGCAAATCGCATAATATCCATACATCGTTCACGCGCGTATTCGCTTACATTAGCACCAGTATACGTTACAAATAAAAAAAATAAACGTCCCGAGTATGTATATGTATTATTTAAATATACACACTTATATATGTATGTATGTCACCATGTATACATACATAAATTTATACATTTATTAATATTATATGAAACTATAAATCTTGAAATACGCTTGGCATGATTTATCCAATGATTTCGTCAGGTCGCGCACAACCAAGAGGAAATTCACATCTCAACATTAAAGACGAGTTAATTAGTCGATATATACTTAATCCTATTTACCATTTCACATCACCACCAATCTCAAACCACCTTCGTATTTATAAATGTAATTTCCATACTCTCCCTCTTTCTTTTTTTTTTTTTTTTATTTATTTTTTATTCTCTTATACTTTTAGTTTATTCGCAATCGAATTCTCCCAGGATCTCTCTGATACTTTAGCTCTTTATCCCAATTATTCCTTTCTTCTTTAGTATACACATGTATATAGTTCTCAGGGTCAAAGGGTTCGTGATCTTTGTCCGGGTCACGGCCAAATATTTTTTTTTTTCTGTTCTTTCTTTCTTTCTTTCTTTCTTTCTTTTGTGTAGAGTGCAGAACTCGAGGCAAATCCTCCCTCAGCTGTCGATTCCAATTGATTTTTATTTTGAATCTTTTTATTTCTGCATCTTAGCTTTTGTTTATTTCTCATTTATTTTATACGTCTGTGTAGTATTTCTCTTCTCTTGCGGTCACTCAAGAGGGAAATACAACAAGCGTACGGTTCGTCGTGGCGTAGGCGACTTTGATCTTTTGCGAAGCGCATTAATGACTGACTATATCTTTTACTTTATACACACACTTATATGTATGTATATACGTTAATTAAGCACGCGCCTTTTGCAAGGTAAATAACGTATGGGCAATGTATGCAAATCAATCGCGCGAGCGATATTGCAGATATACATCTATGTGGCGCTGTTGTGATTAAATCTTGGCCGCCTTTCCCTCGAATATATATATAATATTCTACTGCTATTACTTGTTGCAACTCGCACGCGTAGTGTGTGTTAAAAAAAATATTAATAAATTAATTATTCAACATAGAACGTTTAAAAGTATATAAAACAATAGATTAATTATGAATAATAATTTTTACATGACCATCAATAGATTTATTTTATCACAATAAATAATATAAATTGTTTTATTCTATTTTTTTTTTTTTTTTTTTATTCCCATTTGTTTATTAATATTATAATTTTTTTTTTAACATTTCAATGATCGTGACTTGCCTTGCGGCGACACTAGTAAATATAATTTGTGAAAAATAAAAATACTATACGCTACGAATATATACTTCTCTGCTCTTTCTCCATCAGGCATTTGTCTCTCGACTGCTAATTTATCACGACTCGTGACCCGCCCGTGTGTGTCTGTATATAATGCACTTATATGTATATATGTATAAGATAGATAATTGTGTGGGTATGTTAGTTGCATACATCTATTATTATATATTACAAGGAATGAAAATTTCTGTGCGCAGAGCTGGTTCTATAATAGGCAAGCATTTGGATTATTTAACTGGGATCATTTTATTTTACATCTATGATATGTATAATGTAAAACACAATGGGTTTCAAACATTTCTTATCTGTCCAAGAGATTCAACCAAGTAAAATATATACATATATACGTATTTTGTATTTAATATATAACGCCGTGGTTATAGTGTAATATTGGCGCACCAGCGTGTGGTCGTTTACTTATATTTGCGATATATTTATTTCATTATATAAATTTATTTTTGTATAAATGTTACATATATACGTTATAAATAACAAATGTGTATAATGCAATTGCGGCCGGTTTGGTGAAAGCAAAATAAGATTTAATCAGCGAACGCTTCAACTATGACCCCGGAGTGTCAGTCCAAATAGTGTGGCACGCGTGCAATTGTAATATATATGAAGAAAAAATTATTTATTTGATGAAAAAAAAAAATAAATGAATAAAAAAAAAAAATTTATTTGATTATTTTTGTCGAATTTTCTACGGTAATTTTTTATTTACTTCAACACCCGGATACTTGTCAGTTTCTCTTTTATTTTTGTTTTTATTTTATTTCGCCTCTAACTACTCTTCCCACGATTGCGCGCGAGGGATAAAAAAAAAAAAAGTTTGGGCTTTCGATCACGCGAACTCGCGCGCGACTCGAGATGGTGGCGTGATGTGTAAAAGGGACGTGAAGGCGTCTTTTGCTCGCGCGATTGTATACAAACATACATATATTTATCCATATAAATATATACATACATCTGTATATATTCAAGTGAGAATCGCGCGCGAAGTAAGAATCTCTCTCTGACATTGCTGCGCCATCGACTTCCAACGAGACGTCGTTGTATACAATTTCAAACGTGAATTAGTGTAACCACTATCCTCTATCGATTATTCATATACATTATATACATATACCTTCTTCCTCTATCTATTTACAATCTCCGATCTCAATGTCATCATCTTGACTTCTTTCTCATTGGCGATCGGTATAAGAATTTTTTTTTTATTTATTTTCTTTTAATATTTTATTCAGTATTTTTGAATACAAGAAATTGATTCTTGTATAGCTTTACAAAACCACATTTAATACATGCAGTAAAGTAGATACCACGTGATATTAAACCACATCATGGTATATTTCTATATCTTGATGATATTGAGATTGTGCGACGTGTCTTTTTATTTATTGTTTGAACTTTGATGCAGTGTCTTCTAATCGTTGACAATCATTGGAGATTTGTTTATATATTATATGTAATTTCTCTCAGTAATTTCTTCAACGTTGTACTGACTCGCCCACATTATTGTCTTCATCGTTCTTATATAGCTGCGTCATAAGAAGGCGCATTGTCGAATGTTCGAAGTAATATATAAATAAATAGGTGTATACAATAAACTTATATTTATATGTGTCCATATGTTTATACTATATATGTGTATATATATACACACTCGCCGGACCGGTACAATAAGACGACTATTGACCGTTTATATATTGGCACATAGTCACGTGTATAGATAAAGGACGTTCACCGAACGAGACAATACAAAGGCGTGGCCAAGCGTGTTTGAAAATATTTTTTAATGTTAGAAAAAAAAATTTTTATTTCTTTTTTGTTTTTTTTTTTTTTTCTTCATTCAAAACATAGAGGAGTTGATATTATTTCATGCACGATTTTACCTTTGAGTGTAATTATATTTTATTATGTATATACATGTGGAGAAAAAATTTATGTGAGAATCAAAAAATTATTGTCGAACATATTAATTAAATATTCAAACGGTGTTTAAATATAACTTCCGGGATGCGTTTGTGGGTTGTCAATGATTAAAGTCAACAGAGTCTCGCTGAAGTGTCCAATAACCCTATAGCTTTGACTCAAGGACATTGAAGGTCTCTCTTTGCGCATTTGCACATATTTCCGGTATTTGCAGCTTTCAACCATCGCGTATATATTATATCGTCTTGTCTGTTGTCATCGGTTACAAAGCGCCAGATATATACATACATACAAAGTGTATGTAACATCACATGAGGAATAGACAGAGAGAAAGGACAAGGACAAGGTCGTACGCGACTGTACAACTCGTGGACTCGTCGACAGCTGCAGGCCCACACGACGATCACATCTTTGCGCGCATACCGAGATGATCTTTCTGAGAATTTTGCTTTCCACATATATATATATATATATACACATACACACACAAGTGAGACACATAAGCACGAGTAGAGTTGACGAAAGTCTAGACGCGAATATTCAAGACCTTAAACTTGACTATATTGTGTATGTTGTGCTAATGACATTTACACAACAATCAACCATTTACGTAGAATTTACAGAATAATTCATGGAAATCTTCTCGTAATTTTTGTGGAAGAAAAAAAATTGAAAGAAAAAAATTTTTTTTTTTTTTTTACTTTAATCATCATTTCTATATTTAATTATAATTTATATTTTCTTTTTGATGGATATTTTGTGACGGTAGTATTTCTGCAAGGAATATTTCACAGTAGTAGAAAAGATTCTTTGAGACACGCGATGGCATTTAAAATTTTCATGAAATAATATATATTCTCTATTTAAAATTGTTTGTATACAGATTTCTTTTGATTTCAAACTTTCTCTAAGATCATCTGTATACATACTATATCGATTCAAATTACTTCATTAAAAGCTGCAGATGATCATAATATACACATAAATACATGTGTATATAATATAAATACAAATGATTTATTTATTTACCTTATTTATTTTATTACAAATAATATATCTTGTTGTATCTATATAGGACAGAACAAATATTTATTTACACTGTATTATCGGTGATATATACCTATACATATACGATACGTATTCACATTTATTTATTTTTCAAAAGCCATAGTGTGTTCTTCTCTCGTGTCCAACCACGCAAACAACGACAACAACAACGTTCGCTTCTTCTATGGACAACGCACTCTTGCACACACGTTTATTTTCTCTCTCCTTGAAACTTCGCACTTTGCAACGCGCGTATATCGGATACTCGTTCCACGTGACTCGCTTTTGCTCGATGAGAAGAGACGCGCGAGAAGAATATAAAAAAGCAGGCTTTTGTAAAATAAAAAACAAAACAAATACACACGCATGTATACTATATACGATTTAACCTAACAAGGCATTTATATATTATATATAATCTCTCTCTATGTACCTACTCGTTTATACATATTCCACTCTTTCACTTCTTCAATAAAATATTAAATACACACATTTATATATAATAACAAAAAAATAAATAAAATTGAAATTTTATTATCAAAATGAAGAGAAGAAAAAATATTTTTTCGGTTGAAATATTTAATAGATATATTAAATTATATTATTTCATTTGTTTTGTTTTACAAAGTATGAAGTATATATATACATGCATGTACTCTGTGTATGTATAAAAGACGTAACTGAAGAGTGTTTACGAAATATAATATACCTTCACATATACACATTGAGTAAAGCTTGAGGGATTTGCATATACTGTACGCACGTGCGTATATGTACGTACATATATATGAGGGCAAATAACCGCATGTAAATTGACGATGGAACGTATATAAGCTGCACATATAGGTTGTTATATATCTATATGTAGATATATATATATTGTGCGTAAGTGTAAGCGGCTCACGAGTTTCGACGTGTATAAAATGACACGACAGCTGGAAGGCCACCGGGGGACGCGTGCTTTATATCCCAAGCCCAAAAACTTATTTTATTTTCGTATCAATTTTGTATAAATATATATATCGTGATGTGTTTGTGAACAATTAAATAATTATTATAATAATTATATTTATCATTGAAATTATTTTCCAATATAAAATTAAAATATTTTTGTTTATTTATTTTTGAATGAAGAAACACAAAAATAAAATGAAAGATTTACCGTGTCCTTGTCCTTGTCGATGAAATTTATATAATATATAATTTTAATATCGTTCTATACTTTGTGAAAGTGTGTATATATATATAAATATAAATATATATATATATATTAAGACCTACCGCATTTGCGCATCACACAAATTTTCTTTCTTCTTCTTTTTATATTAAATATAATGTTGACTGTCTTTCTCTGTGTTCGTTGAGACGAGCGAAATGAAATCCACGCTCGGGAGCGTGCATCGTGTTGCATTAAGCACTCTCGCATCGTTTGTACGCCGCCTTCATCGTCAATGTTATCTTTCACTTTTTCTATAATGTCACTATGTGTACACATTGTATACATATATACAAGACAAGAAACTTTGTATATATATCAAGATTCTTTTTTTTTTTTTTTATCTACATATTTTACGAATGGCTGTCACATACGGATTTCTTGAAAGAGAATTACGTGAAGGATTAGTGTATTAACATAATCCTGCAAAACGAGGTATTGTTTCTGATTTTTTTTTTATTTCAATATTTTTTTCTCGACCTTTATAGCGTGCGTGGGCTTGCTCCGGACAGCACCAAATATGGCAGGATAACGGTAGCTTTTATCCTGAAATATGTGTCCTTCTTTTTATAGAGAAATATTCAAAAGACAGAGCAGAAAAAAATACGATCATAAACGATTGTGATAATATTTTATATCAAGTTTTTATCTTTTTATGTATAAATAATTTTTTTTTTTGTTTTATTTGTAATTTACAATGTGTTTGAAGAAGAATTATTTTATTGATAGATAAATCGGTAGTATGAATTACGCGATGGAGTTATATTATACTTACATTGTTGATATATATTGCGTGTTGTATAAATGTGTTGGGTGCTTGAATCAGCATCCTCGTGGTTAAATTTACTGCCATGTTCCTGCGACGCTTTTACGTTGTGGTAAGAGACATCGGTGGTCGTTATCAAACGAATAAATGCGACGCGAAACTAGCGATCTGAGTCTCATAAATGTTTCAAGGTGTCTTATATACACTGTAGATAAATACATTACCCTCGTTATCGTTAAATTAAATAGACAACTTTTTGATGTATGATATATTGAAATAATTTACAAAGTTGTACGATGTGGTGTACAAATATTATAAGTACTGATGTGATGATGGTTATGATGAGAAAGTCTGCACTTTCTACATATTGTTAGATGTCATACAAAAATTATTATTTTTAGTTTATTTTATATTTTTTGTCACATCTATATTATTTGTCTTTGTAACTATATTTTCTTATTTCTTAATCTTCGTGTCGCAGTTTAGGGCACGAACTCTAAATAATTTTTATTACTTTATTGCTTCTTTAAAATTTTTACCTAAATACCTTTTTATTACCGCCCGCATCAAAAATCCTGAAAATTATAAATAAATAAAATCCCTAATTCTCTTATCTATTCTCACTACCTATCCAAATTTTGACCAATAACCAATTAATAATTTCTCTAACTCATCACTCTTCCATCTCGAACCTTCAGACGATCAACACCATATAAAAAGTTTCGACATATAAAAAATTTTAAATAAATAATTAATCAAAATAAAATAAAAATTCAAGTTCACTTTCTTTTGAAATACTGTGAGTCTCTAAAAATATGCATATAAACAAAAATATACATAACTTTTAAAAATTCCATATTTTATTAATTGTCTTCACGAGCTTTCTACGTGTACATAATAATAATAATTGTGTGTGTTGTAAAAGTAGTTTAAAAAAATAAAAAAACAAGTTCATTCACGAATATTTTGATGAATATAATTCTGCATAAAATTTTTTTTTTTTTTAATATTAATATCAATGAATAAATATAAATGACAGTTTAATTTTTATGTATACTTTGTCAATGCGTCATTTATATATTTATATGTATAAATAACTCGATAATGGGATAAAGTAAATCCACCTGGGATTATGTTGGTATTAACGCACCGCTATCAATCAGTCGTGATGTACGCGCGGGCTTTTTGCAATGAGGTATTAGTTTCTGTCCGTTCCGCAAGTGTAACAAACGCGTAGGCGCAATAATATTTCGGTCGATGTGGACACGGACGATAGAGAAAGAGCATCATATAAGTGCAGCGTGAAAATGTTTGGTGTATTATATAGTTCTCTCACAAGAAATCTTCTGAACATCTTATAGTAGATATAATGGCGCTGTGTGTCTTCATAATGTCCCACGTGCACGATAAAATTCTGAATTTAATTATTTTTCCCACGGAA
Organism: Microctonus aethiopoides; assembly: GCA_030347275.1. NCBI lineage: Eukaryota > Metazoa > Arthropoda > Insecta > Hymenoptera > Braconidae > Microctonus > Microctonus aethiopoides. The sequence continues at coordinate 20,497,587 of JAQQBS010000002.1, forward strand.
TTCGTAAATTAACCCAAAAATAATTATTCCTAATAATAAAATTAACCTTTTCCTTATTTAGATTCATGACGTTGCTTTCTTAATATATTTTTTCTTTATAATACTAAAGTCCGATGTAATTATAAATAACAGAAAATATAATAAAAAATTTTATTTCTCAAATATTCATGTGTAAAATTATTATTGATATTTTTGAATACATTATTATTATTATTATTATTATTATTATTATTATTATTATTTATTTATTTATTTATTTATTTATTTATTTAGCAAAGTGTTACATGGTTTAAAAATTTAAAAAGAAAAGAGAACAGATTATTATATAGGTAACAAATTTCAATTTAAATAATTTAACGTAATTTTTCCGTGTTTTTTGACAAGCTGTATTTCAGTGAAAAATGGTCGTATCGATGTTTTTAAAAGAAGGAATTGAAGCTGAATAAACAAGCTATCCAATCCAAATGATGGCTTAGCTAAAAAAAATTTTTACAAGTTCGTGGACTCAAAAAAAAAAAGAAACAAAATTTGCAAATTTTTTTTTTTCGTGTTATTTCTTAGGATTACGTAATAACCGTGGTTGCTAAAAATCTTTTGCCACAAGATCTGAAAACTAGAGTCTCAGAGCTTCAAAATGCTTTTTTTGAAAACTCGATACGACCATTTTTCACTGAAATACAGCGTGTCAAAAAACAGGGAAAAATTGCGAAAAATTTTTTGACCCTTTAATTTTTCCGACTAGTGTAGTGTGAAATAGATATTTTGATTGTTCAGATTAAATATGTGTGCAAATGGTCGGTTGAATAAGGTGCAACGAGGCGTTTTACGACAGATTTAACATATTTGCCGAACTAATTGGTCGGGTGTGCGCACTGCGTCGATGATGAGAGTATCATCATCAGTATAACGGCGATGCTTTCGCGGCCGGACGAGTTAGTAGGCCTCTTCATCTATACATCACTTTAAACTAAATACCTATATCTACTATTTACATACAAGTATTTGACCACATGGATACATCAACATATATGTATAATACATACAAACTCTGTTGCGGGGATGATAGAATTCGACGCGGATTCCACTGTTGGACGGAAATAGAGAGGAACCGAGCACATTGAGAATGCCAGAGACGTGCTTTTACTAGTCGAGACCATCATCTCCCGAGTGCGAAAATTGTTAGTTACTTTTCATAGTAGAATTAATATTTTCTTTTGACTTTATAGATACTCTTTTTTTTAAAATTTATTTTATAAGTAACACAAAGCAAATAACACAAGCTCGTACAATAATAAAATAAAATTATACTAATATAAACTTCGAGAAATAATGAATATGAGTTGAGCAATATTTATAATAGAAGTGGCGCCATTTCGATAATTTTATATTCAGATACATACAAAAGTTGACAACGTGGTGACTAAATAATGCATTTAGATATGAATATATATATATATTTATGTATGCATATACGATGCTCCTTCGATGTCAGGGGACTTACTACTGCTCGAGAGTTAGACACAGAGCGGTATTAAATCTCGAAGCGACAATTTATGGTTCCACGCTGTCGCGCCATTTCTATTTATAATTGCTCTCCACATCGCATTGCCGCGCACTCTCTTATAAACCTCAGAGTATATATAATATACTCTCAATGTAGGAATTAAGATTGTCTGTGTATTTAATACCTAGAGTGCATAAACAATCGTTAGTATTAAGCAAAATATATGAGAGCTTATATATTGCATTTTATATTTTATTCTATTACTCCATTTAATTCTACTCTATTTTTCGGCAAATAAGAGTAAGTACATTCGTATATAAATTTTTCTATCCATGTCCTTTCACTTGGGAATCGTTGATTTTATATATCTGCAGTCATGGCTGCAAATTTATTTTATAAACTATATAGAATATATATTTATTATATTTACAAACATTGTTGCAGCAGAAAATTAATTGACGTTGCAACTTTTATACTATATTTAATACATTTATGTATTATATATATATCGTCCATTATTTTTCTCGTGTCGAAATTATATTTTATTTCCATGTATAGTCATGTGTACACCGTAAAATATCCCTTACTTATTCTTATGTTTTTTCTAAAAATATATACATATCTTTCATGTCCTAATGGCATTTAGTAACGAGCGGATCATTAAGAATTTTATAGTAGCCAGGAGAGAAAATAATTACAGTATGCACGCGTTTTGGCATTTACTCGATATACATACATACATATACACAGATATATATTTGTACATATATATGTATATATAGATATAAAATATAAGAATTAGTTATACCTTCTCTCGTATAGACACCACGTGCGCCACTCCCTGGGCACTTTACTATCTCTTAAGTCGTGACTGGGGTAATGCCACCGATTACGTATCAATTTTGCTTCTTGATGTACGAGAAGTGCAGTGAAAATTTTTATACATCCTCTTTTATATGAAATATACATGTATATATATGTATATGTACATATGTATGTCTATCTTTATTTGTAATATAGATGAATGTATGTGTATGTGTACGTGTTTTTCATGATTGTTATGTGCAACTGGTGAAAGATTGTGAGCAATTCGAATGATCTAATAATGCGCACGAATTTGCCAGATGAATTCCCTCATGTTATTTTATATATAATATACACGCGAGTCATGTTATATTGCGCAAATTCTCGTTGAATACAATTGTATATATAAAGATATATCTGTATGTATTTATAATGTATGTACATATATGTACAATTCCATTTTATTATTGTCTGCACACCTTGACATTTGTGAATTCCAGGGTGAAAGTAAATTTTTGCATTAAATATATATGTATATATTTATTACACATTCACAAGTTGGGCGTGATCACTCGTATGAATTTAAGAAATCTTTTTTGCAAAATGTCTAAATAATCCAAAAAGAAATTTCTTTCTTTTTATTCTTTTTTAAATAAATCATTCCCGAGTCGAAATTTTGTTCCTACTTTAGACCTACATATAGCTTGTTTTTTAGGAATTGAAGGTATTATCAAGGACGAGCTCGTTAATTTTAGTCCTTTTTAAGACCTTAGAATTGTCAGATATTTCCATTTCTTGCACTTTAAGGTATAAAACAGGAACAAGTTAGAAAAACTAAGGAGTTATTAAGGTTCAAAATGAATATGAAGATTATGAAAGGTATTGGCAAGTCACTATTCAAAGGACTCACGAGGTACAATCGAGATACAGTAAAGAGAATAAAGGTCTAATGTAGGAACAAAATTTCGACTCGGATTTACTCTGAAATAAATTCTTGATTTATTTCAGACATCCTCGCGAGTATCGGATCAATCTTTTGATATATACAAACGTGATCGCAGCTACCGGTATATTATTACAAATATGTATGTATATATATTTATATTTATGTATCACAATGTTGCATGGAGATATACATGAACAGAAGAACTAGTTTTGCTATCCTTCCGGACGATCTTTCGGAACTTCGTCCTTCGGGCATGGGTTAACGGTAAAGCATTGTGGCTGCTCGCGCGTGCCCGATTCGACGATTAAATTTTTCTTCTCTCTCATTTATTCATCTTATACAATGTTAACTTGCGAGTGTGAGGAAGTCAACATCTGACGCTGTCGAGGACTGGTAATATATATCGATTGAATGCTCGAATGGAGAGGCGTGGGTGAAATCAGGAGGCTCGTGCGTGGCCGTTAAAAATCGCGGACTGTGTTCCGGTATACATAAAGCACTCAAGACTATATATACGTATGGTCAAATAAATATATATACTACATATATAAAACGCAAGGGGGCGGATATATAACGGCATTGAATCATCAGATGCAGTTGGATATTGCAATCAGTTGCAACTCCTTCATCAATTTTATAAGATAAAAAGTTTTAATAAAAATTCAATTTGGATTTTCTTTTTTTACACTCTCAATATATACATAAACGTATATGTATACACATTACACACATATATAAGAGTGAAACAAATAAATATATTTATTAGTTTGATTCACCATCTACTTTTCAATATCTCTTCCATTGCATTAGCTACAAGTGAAGACTAATACAAGATTGGTAGCACCACAATAATGTATAGATTTATATAAAAATGCTGTGCACATCTCGTCAGTCTTCTTTCTTCTATAATCCCCTAAGAGTTGAGAAGCTGTATATATACTTGATGGTGCAGCTGCACGTTGATACGGATGAGGACTAGAAAGACGTGCCTCTACTGCAAGACGTAAAGTTGTTTCCACACGATGATTGCTGACCAGGTGTGAGACTTTTTTCTTTTTTTCAATCGTTATTTTTTTATTATTTTTTTCCCTATATGCCGTGTGCTTTTATATTATGGTTAACGATACATACTATACGGTTGGCGTTTGCGTGATCAGTAACTCATCGTTAAAATCTTGGTATGACAATTTATATGATCGCAAAATATGGATTCGTCGTATTTTGCTTTATATATTTGTTTATATATGATGGCGTTTATATATAAATAATACAACGGGGCTATGTATTAAATGTATGTCTGTACATATTTATACATATATTTTAAAACTTAAGATGTATTTGTGTATATATTATTGCTTGGCAATGTCAACGCTGATGCTTTATCGTTGTGTCGTGATATATTTACGATAAATTTCTTACGGCAAAAGTTCCGACGAGCCAAATATTAGAATTTATACTCTGACATAGCGCTATTTGAAAATGAGAAAGTGTAAAATATTTATAAAATATATGTACAAGCTTTCATGTAGAATGCATGAAATTGTAAATATATATTACATACGTACATGCATATTTGTTGAGTTCAATTTTATATTGTAGACTATGACTATTTTAAAAAAATTATATACGTGTTTTTTTTTTTTTATTGTTCGCGGATTTTATATTATATTTACGTGGACTTGACGTTACCAGAGTCATTTCATAAAATTTTTATGGTCAATTCCGGTTATAAAATAAAAAATGTACAAAGGCCATTGTAAACTCGATGTAGGAATAAAAAATAAAGACTACATAGACAGGCTTATATATATATGTATAATGTATCCATGGTGATGTGTAAAATGCGGAAAAGATCTGGTGAAGGTTGTTATCCTGTGGTGAGCGCGTGCCAAGGAGTGAAAACCCATAGTTAAAATCTACTGAGGATAGAGGAAAGAGAAGACTATTTTCCGTTGCTTCATACGTAAAGCAGAAAAACTAGAAAAAACATTATATATATGTATATGTATATTTATAAATATATACATGTGTACATGTATTATAAATACAGTCATGTAAAGAAGTGTCGGAGGTTTAGAATATAGATAATCGTTTCCTTGATGACACCTCTCGTTTATATTCACTTCAACTCTATTTTGCCAGGAGTTTTATTTAAAATGAACGAGAAAATATAATTTCTACAAGTTTATCGTTGCGCAATGTTTGCTCTCGTTGGACAGCAACTGCCCATATAATCGGAATGGAAGGATCGACAATGGAGAAAGTCGGGGGCGGCAAGAGAGGCTAAAAGGCATTGCACTCGGGGCCGTTGTACGTTACGACTATAACATAGTATACATATATAATATATATATATACACAATATATAGATGTATATGTATATAACTGCATTGCAAATAATGCGCAAGTTAGGACATTAAATAAATCGGTTAACTTTGATAGTCAATTGACGCCAATATTAAATTTAATTTCTCAATATTTTTAAAAATACAAATTATAATTTATTTTCTTAGAAATTTTAAATGGCACTAGAAATTATTGATTATATTAATGAGAGGAAATTAATTTCAAATTATAAATTAATGGAATATTAATATGTACTTATACATACCTATAAAAATGAATGTTTGGAATTTTAATTGAACAAAGCGAGTGCGGGAACAAAGGAGAAAATGAAATCAAGTGAAAATTAAATGATTACCCAGAAAGATTAGCAACGAAAAAAAAATTTAAAAAAAAAAGTATTATCTATATAATATAGAAGAAATTTTGTCGTGAAACTCCAACTTGTGTATACACAATGACAGACGTTATAAGGACCTCCATTGTCAACGTGGCACACTCAGCGCAATACGGATATAATTAATCGTATAATTTCACGAGGTCGGAGCATTGTCTACCAAGTCCGTCAATGTATACAGTAAACCAAGTGTTGTAGAACTCAAGGAAAACATTAAGCGAGAGACAAATACACATGTAGAATAGAAAGAAAAAAAAAAAATTATTATAAACGTTCACACTACTTTCACGCCAATAATTATATTCCAGCAGTGCTATGTAAAATTACTATATACTAAATACATGGACGCTTTCATTATGTTTCACCTCACGTATATGCATACAATTTCTCTCTCATTCTAACTAATTTAACCTAATATACATATAAAAATATAATTTTAAAACTGATTATTTCTAACTTTAGCTGCAGGAAATAAGTTGAAAATTTTATTAGCATCCGTTGTGCATTTTGCTTTAGGTATATACATACACGTATGTATAATATAACATATTCTCATAAGGAAAAAAAAATAATATTAATATTAATAATAATAATAATAATAATATAGTAAACGATATTCACGTTTCGATGTAATGCAATTGAGGTTATAGTGATCGTTTGTACTTGGCCGGAAAACCATTGTCGAGTCTCCCATAACTCAATATTACATTGCAGCCATAATAGATTTTTGCTTCAACGTGGAGGGCAATTCAATATTCATTTTTCTTATTTTGCATATTTATATATGTATACGTATTTTATATGTATATAAAATATATTTTTCACAAGATCACTTCCATCGAGAAACTAAAGAAAGAAAAAAAAAAATAACAAAAGAATTATTACGAGTACGGGGAAAGTAATTGAGTCCTTGAAACAAAACGAAAGTCAATAATTTTTTCTTTAATTTCCTGTATATTTTTTTTCACAAATAATAATAAATATTTTTATATTTATTCATTATAATTTCTCGACTATTATTACACATCCGCCATCAGTCTTTGGATGTATACATACGTATACGTAACGGTCCAGTGGTTTTGTTTGTGAACAGAAGAAGGAGCTTAACATGACATATGAGAAGAGCTATTGAGCCCCTGCGAACAGTAGATAAGACACGTCAAAGTCAGACATATACTGTGTTGTTATTCTCTTTATTCTATACACATATTTATCTACAAAGTCACATTTGATTTATTGATCTACATTCCGACATTAAATTTTCCGGCTATATAAACATCTATTCATATACAATACAAATCGTGATTTCTCCTTTATCAATATAAAATATAATTAAATCATCAACAAGCAAATACACTTTATTATTTAAAATTTATAAAGTGATTAAAATTCTAATTGATATATTCGAGATGTTAATTCCTCATAATAAATAATACATTTTAATATATGTATACATCTATACATATACATATATGCCTACGTAATACATACATTTATGTATCATGTTTAAATTACGTATATCAATTATATGTATACATAAAATTTACATATACCTACATGTTTTTGTTTCTTTTGCATGAAGTGCTGGATAATTCATATAATGATGTGGCAAAATAAAAAATAGTTCTATAAAACCAATCGTGATATTAAGAGGCCCTTGGCACGACCAAGAGGCGACACATCGTTCATGTGCTTTGGCTCATTCGCATATATATATCTATGTATATATGTATTATGTATGTATACATATGCATATACTTATTTTTTCCTCTATTCAAACTCATTCGCTCTCACTTAGTTTATTCGTTGGCTGTCTATCCTACTATACTACATCAGGGATATGCAAACATTCTTGGCAAACGAATGAGCAACTTGGAAACCCTCAAGCATAGTGCCAGGATCGCGGTCGTTGAATGTTTATGTGTATTTTCGTGTTAGAACCTGAGTGACCAAAATCAACGATAAAATTAGCCAATGTTATATGTACATATGTATAAATATAAATGATAAAATACTAAATCATTGAATTTACACACATTAATTAGTCAATGATTTATTTTTTTTTATATATATTTTATTATCGTTTGATTTTTTAATTCTTTTAAATTTAATTTTATGTTTATTTATTATATTGTTTTGATTGAATGAAAGATACAAAATGATTTATCTTTTGTGTGTCAAAAATTTCCCGTTATGCAACGTGTGTGCACAGCAAAAGGGTATATACACTATATATCACTGATGTGTGGGACTATAGATAGAGAAAGAATGATAGAATGAGAGAGGTGAGTGGCAAATTATTTCGGGCGGCGTTTTATGCAAAGAGCAAACGAAGTCAGGCCGAATACCAGGGACGATTTTAGCGTGCACAAACCTGCTGGAGTAGTGCTTCTACTATACTTCTTCTGATACATATATGTATACATATTCTTGTCTCTATGCCATTGCGCATTGAGAGAGTGTGCTTGTGTCTACTTACCGCTGCTCATCATCATCAACATCGTTGCGTTCGTTACGCAACAATTTTAAGTGAAGAGGCAAACTGTATGATACATATAAGAGATGTATATAGATTCGGAAGAAAAAAATAGATAGTTAGTTACGCGTATTTATGTGCGTATGGTGGTAGTATTATATACAAATTATGTATCCCGAGTTGAAATTTTTATGCTACTTTAAACCTCATTATCGGCATTTAGTGAGATTCTTCAGGAGCGAGGAAGGTTGTTTAGAAATATTTTAATAGATTTGTGACATATTGCCAAATCTTTCATTCTAAGGCGCAAAGGAGGAACTTGCGTCTAAGTTTATTATGAAATAAAATATTACAATGTTGTGTTGAGTGTAAAAAGCATCAAATCAGGATCAATCCTAGATTTTTAGAAGTTTCCCAGATTCAAAGTAGAATTAATAGACCAACAAGTGCCATAGAATGTTTAAATTAAACAGTTTAATCGACTATTAGAAGACTTAGAGAAGCACAAAAATTTCGACTCGGGATATTACAATGTTGTATTGAATATAAAAAGCATCAAACTAGGTTCAATCTCTGATTTTTAGAAGTTCCCCAGATTCAAAGTAGAATTGATAGACCAACAAGTGCCATAGAATGTTTAAATTAAATAGTTTAATCGACTATTAGAAGACTTAGAGAAGCACAAAAATTTCGACTCGGGATATTACAGTGTTGTGTTGAGTGTAAAAAGCATCAAACTAAGCTCAATCCTAGATTTTTAGAGGTTCCTGCAGATTCAAAGTAGAATTGATAGGCCAACGAGTGCCATAGGATGTTTAATCGACTACTAGAAGACTTAGAAAAGCACAAAAATTTCAACTCGGAATGTGTATATGTATAACTTATAATATTATTGAGTCTTTTGCGTGATGTCAGATCGCAGCCGGAGGCAAAATAGCGAGCTCGTATTCCAGCTTGTCGACAAGTGGGTCACACGATGCGTCGTTGAGCGCATTCCGCTTCAGAGCGTCGAGACATTTTTTGCCATAGGCGCGTAATATAGTCTAGCTTTCGAGATTTGAAAAAGAAAAAATGTGGTATAACAAAGAAGATTGGATATAATAAAACAAAATAAAATGAAAAAAAAAGCAATAAAAATAATAATGTATCGATGTATATAAATATAAAAAAAAATGTGAAGATTTGATAGAAAGGGAGATAAATTAAATTTTAAAGCCGCGATTAAATTTTATTGATCATTAAATTGAGTGCAAAAGATTAATGGGCAGATGTTTGAAAATTCCACAATTCTCCAATTTTAGTTAATGTATATGGATGTGTATGTGTATATGTAGGTGTGTGTATAATTTGTTTATTTATGTATATAAATGTATGTGCCACACTTGAATTCTTTTAGCTTAGTGGAGCCGTTCCAAAGTAAGCGCGTGGCATTCGTCATCGAATATATATTCACTTGAGTTTCCTCTCTATCTCTCTTATGCTTTCACTTGAAGTTGGGAAAGGCCTAAATTTATGTGCGGCCCACGTCATTACACATTACATATAGTTTAATCTACGGGCCGATGCGTCCCGCGATTTAACGTCGTTATTTTCGCATAAAGTGAAACATGAAATATACATCATATAAAACATACGCATATTTGATTCAAACACGGCGCCAGTCTAATGAGATCGTTAATAAATATTATCATCAAGAAACAATTTTTTTTTTTCATTTTATTCTACATATTAAAGTGAAATGAATAAACAAATAAATAAATAAATAGTTGAATGAATATAAATAAGAAGATACACAAGTATAATTATTACATTATAATTTTTTATAATTTTTTATTTTAATTTTAATGAAATAGAATACTGTATTTAATGAAAAAATATATATTAACCAAAGAAGAGAACAGGTTATATATAGTGTGTAGAGAAGTCGTGTGTGGTGGATCAATCTCTAGGATGTGAAGTGACCAGGAAGCGGTCATTGTGGTGATTGCGGAAATCGTCTTTGGTTCCATCGGTCAATGTTCATGCACATGTCAATAATAAAAGTCATCAGTTGGCAAAAGGAAATATATTAAAAAAAAAAAAACAATTGGTAAAAATGCTTACAGCGAAGAATGAGTTTATTGTATTAGGTGATATGAAAATAAGCTACCAAGTGCGGAAAAATGAGACCAGGGCCAGTTGTTAAATGCCTTTACCGCGAAACGCTTTTACGCGATGAAAACAGTCGTAAATTCCACACATATATGTATGTATACATAAGTATTATATACAAATAAAAGTTTCCGACGTCTTATACTACTCGTCTTCTCGACGTGTATGTTAGTATGTATATACTAAGAGGCGGATTCCTGGACAATGTCAAGGCGAAGAATTTCGCGAATGCAGTCCATGGAATTTTTTCGTTCATATTACTGGCCGATGAACCAATGCGGTATATGTATATTTATATTTATATATATATAAGATGAGACAGGGGAAAAAAATAAATGAAAGAAAAGAAAAAAAGTAAATGAACTTTGCAAGGACACGAGGAAGATACTTCTGAATTTTTATAGCAAAAATTTTTTTCTTTGTTGTAGGAAAAAAAAAATTAAAATAAAATTTACAGGTCAATGATCTGATGGGGGACTCGTTATGGAAGGTAGACAGATCTCTAATATCTAGGCCAGACACCAAGTCCTCCAGGACCCCAAAAATTAATTATCCTCTTTTGTTTCCGTTCAGATGTGTGTGTATAAACTGTGCAAAAGTGTGGGTGACCACAAGAATATTCTCACGTAACGGTAAATAATTCTTTTTTTTTTTTTTTCTCTTTCTTTTCGATGGTTCAAAAGGGGATTTGGAAGAGGGTTTTTTTGTGTACACCAATCTATATACATGGATTATTATTTTCCATCCAATATATATGTTATATGTATGTATATATCGCGAAATTATGACAAGTGGTGAAACTTTGTTTCGATAATAATAGAGCGGTGATAATATTCCTAAAGGGGCTCGACCAATTTTTACTGCTAAAATGTTCAAAGAATTTGGGGTGAATTAAAGTTAAAAAAAAAAAAATAAATGATCTGTATATTTATTCATGTATACATATAAAAGTTAAATACAAGGGCACAACTATATACAACTTGGGTCATTTTGTATTAACGGTTGTTGTGCAGACTATAAAAAAGTTTATGAGGTTTAAGAGGCTCTTGACTGTTTCTACAAAAAAAAAAAAAAAAAAAAAAAAAGAAAAGGAGAAACAGAAAAAAAAATACTAAACTCAACGAACGATCCGTTTCATTGGGCAATCATTTGACATGCACGCAAGCTGAAAGAGAGTCGCTTTTAAAATTCATCGCGACATTCATTCGATTTCTTAGGCGTGTCATCATATATACATATGCGTTTACATATATATACACACACACTCGTTGTGTTGTTTTATTTTTTAAGAAGGTGGAGGAGGACAATGCCCAACTCTGCAGAGGAATTTATGCCCGTGAACTCTCCTGAACTCCCGAACCGTTGTTTCTGGCCTGTGGGTGGTATAATAATCATATACATACATATAACCAAATACATATGTAGGTATAAATATATATATAAACACATACATACCCCAATTTTTATTTATTTTTTTATTTTTTATAATACAATTATTTATTTCAATAATGAAATGTCGATTGATTTATTTTTTATGTATGAAGGATAATTGAGTAATTTATTTATTATTATAATTTTTTTTTTTGTTTGATTATAAGAATTAATAATTTAAGGAAAAAAATAACAGATAGCAGAGCGTGGTTTCGATCCACGGACCTCTGGGTTATGGGCCCAGCACGCTTCCACTGCGCCACTCTGCTCTTCGTGATAAGTATTGACCAGAAAGACAGTTAATAGCCATAGTTATATTTGCACATAAATTATGCAACATTTGCAAAATATTTTTTTTTTTTATTTATATTCGTCACAAATGACAAATAATAAAACCAACTGCACTCCCTGAATATAAACATTTATTTATGATGAAATCACTTTCATCAACAAACTTTTGCCAGTCAAATATAAATTACAATGTAATATACATATATATATATATATACTTACATGAATGTATACAACGAGTTTACTCTCGTTTACACTTTCTTTTTGGCAGACGACTTGAGAATAATTCGTAGGTATATAAATATAAACATTCTCTAGATATATTTCTAGAAAGTTTTTAAAACAATAAAAATTCTCTTGTTATAGTTTTTATTTACAACACAATTATTAATATATACACCCATATTATTTTTTTTTCTATTTTTATTCTTCCTTAATCTGTTAATCTCAAATTATTCACCCAATAAAATATTTACTTAAAATATTATTACCAATTTAAATAAATATTAGAATGAATTAAATGAAAATAAATATACAAATAAATTTAATTCAATAAAATGTATCTTATATATATAAAATTGCTGATTAAAATTACCATAATCGTCTACTATACATATATACCTCTGCAGTCTTATGTATGTATATACCAACCAACCAGTAAACTCATTAATCAAATAGATACGTGTATCAACTCCGGACATCGACACGTCTCTCTGGGCTTTTACCAATGCAATAGCGTAGAAATAATTGTCCCTTATACATATCGATTACTTCCAATTTAAATAGTATATACTTGAAATATTTCATCTTCTTCACATATATAATATATAATACACTATCCATTTATTACTTTATCAATACCATCGAACAATTTACATCAAAGACAAACAATATATTTTCATATCAATTTTAAATCGAAACAAAGAAAAATTCCTCACAAAAATTAATACTTATAAATAAATATATAAATATACAAATGTATATGTATAATATCCATGTGTATATGGGTTCTTAAAGTATACTTATATACCTTACGCCTATGGTTGGATCGTTTGATAATTATTCCCAATGGAAATTGCCTGTTTATCATGAAAAAAATCCACTAGTTCAAGCTACTGTATTTATATAAATATATAAATCTTCTCATTCGTCATAATTAAATCCGCGCGGACGAATCGATATACGTTATAGAGAATATATCGCGTGTTTGGCCTATCGGATTGTAGCAATCGGACTTTAGCAAACGCAATAGCAAACTACATTTTATGCGGCGAAAAACCCATCGCAATTCTCATCAAAGACCAATAGACGTCAGCTCTTCTGGGTATATCACTTCAAGTATGTCTATCTCTCAGTATATAAATGTATATATAAATATATATATGCATACATATGTATATTATTTATGGTAATATACATACATATGTGTAAATTTGAATAAGAGTGTGCGCATTTGAGCGGTAGATTTTTATAAGTATAATATAGTTGGAAAAAAAAAATAATGATTCCCTTCATGGTGGAATAGGAAAACTGCGAGAGAGCTTGTGTATATTTTAAATATATATACATATATACATGTACTTATGTATTGAATATATAAATGCACTTTAATCGAGAAGTATATAATGATTCTCTCGAAGTAAAAGAAATTAAATTTATAAAGTAATATAAATTTTTGGATGATTTTTATTTACTTTCATGACGACTTTATCGAGTATAATACATTAATGTCTATTATTTTATTGAGCTCAAAAAAGTAATATTTATACAATATACATCTATATATAAAATACGTAGCAGACTGAAAGGAAGAATAAAAAAAATTGTTCACATATAAATAATTTTTTTTCTACATTTCTAAATGGAATATAAGCACGGCTATTTTACAGGAAGTTGAATATAAAAAAAACTGTTGTGCTCGACGAGAGGATTAGGATAGTCGTTAAATCATTTTCGTCGCTTGATATCTGCTCCAGCCATCGACTTCAACGATCATATATACATATACATAACCAACTCGAAGTACATATTTGTGTATACATATAATACAGACAGCGAAAGGAACCGGTTACGGATATAAGACCTCTACTCTCTTATCGACTGATTCTTCATTCTGATAGAGGACCACGTGCGGGTCGATTGCAGGAATGTATATATATCTGTTGGTAATAAATTAGTGCGAAAATCCCACTAATTTATCATAAAAAAAAAAAAAAAAA